>ML789084.1:0-14570 GCA_009831015.1 Picea engelmannii | reverse complement strand
ATAGGGATTATTGGAGGTCAAAATTTTATTGTGAACCAAAATCCAAATAAAGAACCAATTCGAAAGAAATCTCCCATCTAGTTGGCCTACTAGATAGGAGAGGTAGGAGGCAAATACTGCTCAATGAACTTCCAGGTGTATCCCAAGTTTACAAAGTATATGCTTGCATGTGGACCCCACCCTCATGTGTCCTTTGACTTGATGCCTAGGGGCGTTGTTCCTTTTAACCAAATTAGAACGAATGATTATTGTTCCTTTAAAGCATCTGGTGGTTATATATGCTTCCATATTGTCCAGCTTCCCACCCCTGTATTCTCCAAGATATATATGTAATAGAGAGTTGTAATTCCCTATCCCATCATCCATGCTTTCACTCCAAAGAAGGACTAGTCTTGGATAAGGGGGGGCATCCCAAGATTTTTACTTCCAAGATTTTTATGTGCTTTCCATTACCAAGGGTCCAGGATAATTGTTCCGATGGATAGGGGTTGACGCCTTGCAAAGAGTCTTCATATAAGGAATCTTTTTACATCTAATAAGGATCATCAAAGGTTTCTGTAGACTCTTTTTGAAGTATTTACGATGGAGCACCTCTTTCCACCATGTTGTTTTACCTGAGATATATCTCCATGACGTTTTGGCTCCTATTTCTTGATTAACGGTCAACAAATATTCTCGAGTCCTCAAAATAAACTCTTTTTTTCACATTCCTATCCTAGAATTCCATTCGAAAGCCCATATCTATGACTTAGTTATATCTCATTTTGTCTCTTTTTGCCATAAAATCATGATCACCTACAAAACATGTGTGTTGAAGGATGTTAAAGGTAAATTGTTCATTTTATGCTTAAATCCATTCTTCTTGACACATATTTGATTTAATTATTTATTATCATAATGAGTAGCTACAAAATCTTATGATTCTAAAGAAACTCAAAATATAATTATGTAGCCCATCCATTTAACTAATTTCTGTAGAAAAATCAGTGTTCTATAGGGTCACAATCACTCGAGAACTGAACCCCAACATATACAAGATGCCAAATTGATCCTTGAAGCTCGTCCACCTATCAACACAGCCCACAGAGCCTCCAGATCAACACAAATGTAAGATCAAACCAGCAGTCAAACACGTCCATTTGGCATAATTGCGCAAGCTAAGTCTTCAAAAAATCAACATGAAATAGAACGTGATCGAATGAGAGAAATTCATGCATGAATTTCTCCATTACGTGTATGAAAAATCTATTCCATATACCCATGAGCTCTTAGATGCACGCATGTGTTATTTTCTTTTTAAAACAATTTATGGAACCCACGTCAGAATAGTGAGGAAGTATTGTGGGCTCAATGGCAATCATATGAAGGAAAATATCAAAAATTGGTCACATGGGTTTTGTGCAGGACAAGGCCATGTAGGTTCCGCATTGGCAGTTTCCTCAAAATGTGAAGGATGTGGGAGATATGATTGATTATTTAAAACATATTTTCCTAGAATTATAGTTGCAGCCAACTTTGAGATCTGTGAGAAATAGATCTATGTGATCCCATGTGCATTGTATAAATAAGGGTAATCATACATTCAGAGGGATATGTAAACACTTCTTGATATAAGATCATTGTAATCACATTGTTTTTCAAGTTAATACAGAGTTCTGGTTACTGTTCTCTTATATGAGTTTCAAATTATTAGTTTATAAGAGTTTTAAGCTTCATACGACTTTTCCAAATAGTGTTCCTCGAGCCAGGAGGACCCCCTCAAGAGGAGCATGCTATTAATTTACTTTAATTGTTAGTATTGGTTTGTTGATTCAGTTCTATTTACTTCCATTTATGTTCAATTCCTTTATGCAAGCTTTATTTATGTTTACACAAAGATAACTAATATATCAAACATCAGTTGAATAATTGAATATTATGATCAACAAGAACTCGCATTGCTTCAAGTGATTGAAATAATGCCATTAACAGTCCAATAGGTTGGTGATCTTAAATAATTGGAATTACTTTTTGTTCTTATAACTTTGTTTTTGCATCAATAACATTACTCTGTTCTTTCTGCAGCTGAACAAAACTCTGTAACTTTTGCAGCTAAGGCAGTGAACAATTTTCATTTTTCCATAGTAGTCATTTAGGAATAGATTGGAAGCTAAGGCCTGCATATATTTTGCATGCACTTCATCATTTTACGATCCCCGAGTTGATGATTTAATGTAGCATAGTTCACCTATTGAACTGATTGACATATATTTTATTACCAGACCTCCCTTTTCATGAGGAGCTCAATCAGTGCTCCAGTTAACTAGGTGGAAGTTTTTAGTGTCGGTGTTTCCCCCTTGCACAATAAACGTCTTATCTCTTTCTCCAAGATTTACATGAATCCAACCAGTGCTAGGAAGCATGAACATAGGAATATCAAGAAAGTTAACAAAAACAAATGATAAGGACTACTCAACATAAGGGGTTGACCCAATAAGAGCCCTAGTTTGTCATTTTTTATTTAAGTTTATGGAAGATTAGAATCTAGTCCACTATTTTAGGATGGGTGAGTTCCATGG
Source organism: Picea engelmannii (assembly GCA_009831015.1). Classification (NCBI taxonomy): domain Eukaryota; kingdom Viridiplantae; phylum Streptophyta; class Pinopsida; order Pinales; family Pinaceae; genus Picea; species Picea engelmannii. The sequence goes on along the minus strand of ML789084.1, from coordinate 12,012 downwards.
GGATGACTGGTTTTCTAAAGCGTTTCCAATGAAGTTGAAATGCAAATACTATAACTTGCATGATTTTATGCAATGCTTGAGTATAGGAGTTCTATCCATATGTATTGTTTTTGCTGCTATTGACTTTCCATATGGGGGGATCGAAGAAACTATCTAGACTAGATTTAAACCATTGACCTATAATTATATAAGCTCCTTCGAAGAGTAGAGTATCATATACAAACTAAGAGTGATTGTTCACTTTCATTCCTCTAACTATGTTCACCCCAGGGAGAAGAGCATGAACCCGGTCAATTTCAAGCCTCCTAACAAGTGATTTTTCCATCGATATGTATAACATGGGGGAGAGTGGGAATCCTTGTCTTAGACATTTGGTTCCTTGAAAGAATAGGGTTAATCAACCATTTATCAAGGGTGTTATCCATGGCCTACCAATACAATCTTGGATCCATCCAATAAATCGCTCATTAAAGACAAACTATTTAAATACTTCAAAGACAAAGATATTTCTTACCCTGTCAAAGGTGTTTTCCATATCCATATTTATTGCCTTGCCTTTATCCTTGTTGGCCCTTATTGAATGGATTGATTCCTAGACTACAATAATGTTTTCAATTATACTTATATGTTTGTTGAATCCTCCATACTCTTGTAATATAAGGCCTAGAAGAACAACACTTAACTTGTTAGCTATTATTTTGTTCAAAATCTTGTATGATAAATTACATAGAGAAATTCACCTCAACTGAGAATTTTTTTTTGGGTTGGATTCTTTGGGGTTGAGGGCCAAGGAGGAGTTGATTCCTCCCCCCACTTTGATTTTTCTACAGTTTTTGTTCAACATCCTACACAGATCATGTTTGATGGTGTTTCAACATGGTTGATAGAAATGGATTGTAACTCAAATTGACCCAAGTTCCTTATCAAGTTCCATACCCCAAACAACTCTAATTACTTCCTCCCTTGATATTCTACTTCTCAAACTTTTGTTTAGGTAGTAGATACTAGTGAAGGGAATTATCAAAGCATGCACTACATGGCTTCCATTGAGGCTAGAACTCCACCAGAGTTCAAGGATTTGAATTTTTCATGTGTTTCCCCTAATAGATCTTCAAATCTTCTCACCTAGCTTCCATCCTCAAGTTATAATATCCTGTAGACATGGTTGTGTATCTAGCGAGCTCATGCATGTTTGTAAAAATATTTACTATTGTGATCTCCTGCATGAAGCTATAAACTCATAACTTTCAAATTCCAATGCTTCTCCTCATTCATGCATGCCTAGTGAAATTTATTAGTTAGATATCTTTCTTTTTCAAGAATTTCCTAAGTTATTTCTTGAGATTCCATATTTAAATGTAGAGAGTCGAGATTGGGTTTCTTCTCAATCCGTTGAGGGAGATGAGAGAGCCTTTCACCCATTACTTTGGACATTATTTGAGAGCCTTAATCGTGTTTTCCCAAACATAAGAAGGTGAGTCATGGACCAGATGGTTCCATACCACTCAAGGACTAATACCACTCAATAATATATTTCCCTTCCCTAGCTTACAAGACCTCAAACAATACTAGTGTGGAATAGATGAGCATAAAAAATATTTTAATATTCAAAAACACTACCACAAGACAAAATGTCTCAAGACATGGGCATCCATCAAAATGATTAAACCTAGTATAGTATGAAAATCAATCTCATGCCAATCTCAAAGATTAGCTCGATTGGTATATGCTCCTATACAAAATTTCACACATAATTAAATCTCATTGAATCTCTTGGGGAAAATAAATCTCGTGCAATGAATCAAATCCTTCCAAAACACAAGAATATTGGCAATCATAAAATTAACAAAACCACCATAAATAATGGCTTTATTAGAATTTTGATAGCATACATTCAAAAGATAACAATGCATGTTTAGAGACATCATTTTAGGCGGTCTAGAACAATAGGGGTGAATAACATATGTTGAAAAGACAACAACACATGTTTAGAGACATCATTTAGGAAGTCATGGGGATCAAATCTAATAGGGGTGATAGCAGTTATGGTGTTCAAATCCATATCAAGAGGATCATATGTGTTGTTCTTGTGTGGCTTTTTAACATAAAAGAGATAACTTTACAAGCCATTACAATTACCAAAACAACCATAAATAATGGCTTTATGAAAATTTCTATTTGGGAATACAACAATTCAATTGAATGTCTTGGAAGTAAGGAACAATAGGGGTGATACCATATATTCGAAAGTTGGTAGCACATGTTCAAAGACATTGTTTACGTAGTTGTGAGGATCAAACCCATATCTTGAGGAGGATCATCTTTGTTATTCTTGGAAGGTCCCTATTCATCATTAGTTGGATTGATGTGAGGAACAATAGTATCCCAACCAAAGTGTTTATGTTGCTTATCATTCTTTGAGATGACAAGTGCAAGAGTTTGGAATTTGTATTCAAAGATTACATTATTGAATCACATTATCAACTATGGTGATGCTCTTTCATCTCCCTTACAACATGACCAACTCTATGCTTAGGTATCCCATCATAAAATAGTTGTGGTGATTCTCTCTCATCTCCCTCATCACATAGCCAACTCTTATGCCTAGGCCTCCCATCGTTGTGGTGATACTATCTTAACATAATAATGGGGTTGGAAAATCAACATCTAACTCCTTTTCACTCTCAATATCACAAGTGAAAAGGTTAAATGTTTGACATTCAATGACCACCCTAAAGAGTGGCTTAGCCATCTATGGTAAGCCCTCTTTTCACTTAAGTGGCTTGACCAACTCTATGTCTAAGCTCCCTACTATTTGGAACAAGAAAAAGGAATTTGAGAATTAGAAACATGCTCCTTATTCATGATGCACGGTGTTACCATCTAGATTTATAATGTAATATAGAATATAAAAAAATAAAAATAAACACATGTTAACATGTAATATAATCTCAAGAAATTAAATAATTTTTAACGTTGGATTTATACTATATAAACATAATAATAATATTAATATGGAACAAAATCCTTACATGTATAATTACATGTAAAATTATAATATAATAACTTTACATTATTAAAATGTATCATGTTACTAACAAAGTATAACATTAGTTTTGTATCATATACACATAGTAATAATACTAATGTGAAATGAAAACCTCGAATATACAAATGATATAAAATTATGATTAAGTAAACTTGCATTTATGAAGATATCATGTTATATTAGTAACACGGTGAAAGAAAGATAGTATTGCAACAACTAAATCATTTTTATTCTAAAACCATTTTTAATATTTTTAATACTTATAAAAAGTATTAAAATATTTTTAAATATTTACTATATTTTGTTAATTTTGTTAATGAGGAGGAGTTTGAGTTTATCTATTAAAATATTTTTAAACATTTAAAATATTATGTTAATTTTGTTAATGAGGTGGAGTTTGAGTTCATTAGATAGGGTGATATATGGCTTTTGTAGCCATGACATGATGATAAGTGGTAGACACGGGGAGTTATTTCATGGTGAGGGAGACCTTTTCATTTATGAAGATATCATGTTATATTAGTAACAAGGTGAAAGAAAGATAGTATTGCATCAACTAAATCTTTTTTATTCCAAAACCAATTTTTATATTAAAAATATTTGTAATATTTGTAATACTTATAAAAGTATTATAAGTATTAAAATATTTTTAAATATTTACTATATTTTGTTAATTTTGTTAATGAGGTGGAGTTTGAGTTCATCTAGATAAGGTGATATATGACTTTTTGTAGCCATGACATGATGATAAGTAGTAGACACGGGGGAGTTATTTCATGGTGAGAAAGACCTTGGTGGATGGTTTAATCTCTATCATCTCTTGGGTTCATTTGCTCAAGATCGTCATTCCTGCTTTGGGCATGAATGTGAGCTCTTCTGACTATGATATGCATAAGACATCGCAGGAAGAGAGGCAGTATGATTTGCATGGTTCACAATTGATTGATCATTATGAGTACTTAAATGGAGATTGATGAGGTGGTCGGCTTCGTCCTGGTGGGTATCATATCTGCACATGGGAGGAGGCCTCAAAATTTGGGTAAGTGTTCTGGGTTTATTCTGCCTTCGATGAGTGTTATCATTCTTCATTTCACTTTGATTCTAGGAGGTTTGCAGCAGTGGAAGTTCATAATCCGTCGAGTTAGTAGGTGGGGGGGTCTGCAATTGGGATTTCAGACTCTCATGGAGTCCAGGAAAACAAAGGTGGGGGAGGAGTCTAAGCACAAAACCAAAGCCTCCCTCACAACCAAGGAAGTGGCTAAGCATTATCATTATGAAGTTGAGCAGACAGTAAGAGATTCTATAGCCATTATGGAAGAAGAGGTGGGGTATGTTTGAGCTCGCACTGAGGATAAAGATGTGGATAGGCAATTGTGGATCTTTATTACAATGTAAAAAATATGATGGCATAGAGTATGAAGCCGCAAGAGGGAGAATTCAGAAAGCTCACCCATCGAATGGATGTGTTGGAGTGTCAAAATAGTCTTCTCATTAAAATGGCATCCCGGTTGGTGAAAAAACACGATGGCATCTTTCAGATTGTTGGTGACGGTGACAAGGTAGCATCCTTGTCTACTTGACTATCTCCTCCTTTTCCCTAGTAGGATTCGACTCAACCCTTAGGGGCGCCCCAGGTTCATGTTACAGATGAATGACAATCAAGACATGGTTTTTAATTTCCTATGGGTCTATTAGCTTCTCTAGTTACTTTTAATAGTCACGGTCTCTCTGTATCATGCTTGTCAAAGGATAGATACTCTCATAGAAATATTTATTTTTTATTTTTTGACAGTTGGTTTGGTTCCCTCAGGGCAGGCCAACAAGTTTATTAGCATTAGGTGTCTAGCTTATCTCCTAGACATATTATTATCTCTATATTTTGTTAATATATAAATAGAAAATCAAACCCTAGTTACTTACCAAAAAATAGGTGTAGTTTGAGTTGTCCGAAAGAAAATTTTTATCTTTCCTTGAGCAAATTTAAATCTCATCTTTTGATATACTTACTCTCTTTGTAAACCAATTGTTAACCATTATCTTAACCATAAACCATGAAAATTTTACTCTACCATATATACAATTTTCAAAATGAAAAAAATACTTAATAAATTCCTCTCTAAATAAGAAAAAATACCCTATAAATTAAATTATAATTATATATATATATATATATATATATATATATATATATATATATATATAACTCCAAACACACACGGTAAAAAAAACAACAAAGAACCATTCATATATCACTACTATTATAGTGTTATTTCATTGTGTCTATGTACATGACACATATGTTGAGAATGACGCTCAACTATAATCGACAACCTCTCTACTCCATCATGGCAAAGGTGAAATGTGCACCTCCCACATTCATTTCTCACAAATTTCTGCTTTGCAACGCAGATTTCACAACTCATTTGTCCCTCGCTACTTTGGCACATCCCTTTTGTCCTTATCTTCGGTACACCAAATCAAAATTTATAGAGTATAGTGGGTATAGGCATATATCTTTCTTAATTAGTTCTCCTCTAAATGTAGCTAGTAAGCCACACTTTTACACATTCTTTTCTCTAGTTATCTTTTCAAAAAAACAAACCTAGGCTTCTCAATGCAACAAACTAGAGGATCTAAATATGCTCTTACCATCTAAGCTTATCAATTACCAACGTATATATATATATATATATATATATATATATATATATATATATATATATATATATATATATATATATNATATGTCTGGCGGAATCAACAACTAGTTGGGCACATTAGCTGGGGCCGTGTTATCCCACTGCTATCACTATAACTTCCAGGTGTGTCCACGATGCCCCTTACACGGCACACATTGTAAGTCGGGGGAGTTGAACTCAAAACCTCATGAAACTTCATATTCACGATACTTGTCAATTACACTGCCCCTAGGGGCATATATATATATATATATATATATATATATATATATATATATAATTGGTTTATTTCTATAATTAAATTATGAAGTGAATGTTGAAAAGATTGTACAATGTTGTTTGGGATTACAAATAATTATTTTGCGTTTTTCAATATTTTTTTATTATAATTTTGGATTTATCAAGTATTAAAAGGGATCGAATTTTTATAAGAGGCAAACATTTTTTATAATGCAAAAAATTGAGCAAGATTTGCATGTAAAAAAATTGATCTTTTAACAACATTTATATATATGAAATTGAGATGGATCTATGTTGATTTATATATGTGAGTGTGTTTGATTTATTATTATTATGCTTTTTTATGTTTTGTTTTTTGTTTTTGTTTTTTTTTTGTTTTTTTATTAAATTTTAATTAATGTAAACAAATAAAATAATTAATTACATCATTATTAATTTTGCTCACATAAGTGTTACAAACTAGACATAATGAACATTACAATCTCTTCAATATTGAGTTGTAAAAAGCATATCTCAACATTAAACTTAAATGAATGTGATTTTTTTTAAAGCTACATAAACACTATCTAAACATTACAGATGGAACAAACTTTACAATGTCTTCATTATCAAGTTGTAAAAAATAATTTTTAATATAATAAGAAAATTGATCAAATTTACAATTTTCTTATAAATCACAATGATGAAAGTATTCATGTTTCTTTGTATCTTAATGTTTTTAATATTGTATAAAGATATCGATAAATTTTATAGTTTTATTATAACAAAAAACCATGGTGAAAGTAATCATGTTTTTTCTTCTTATTTTTTTTATTCCCATCATTTTAACTCTACACTTATCAAATTTTAGTATTTGGGTTATTAAAATTATTTTATTTATCATTTTAACTCTACATTTATCAAATTTTAGTATTTGGGTTATTAAAATTATTTTATTTATCTAATAAATTTATTTTTTTAATCTTTGTTTTAAAATTTTGTTTTAAAGAAAAATTATGTTGTGTGATAGGTATCCTTGTGATAAAAAAATTAATGACAAATTGTATGTTTTGATATTAGAATTTAGAATACTATTTAGAATTAATTCTATCTTGTATATTTTAATTATGTGTGTTATTTTCATATGTATAAATGATGTGATGGTCATGATTAGTGATCTAACGATCATGATACCTTCAATAATCATAACACCCATTCCTCATCCTTTGATCTTATTAATATGTGCTCTCTATTTAATGAGCATGAGAGGCACCCTTGTGGGCATGTCACTAAGTTTTAGCTATTAAGCGAAGTACTAAAGATTTTCTATTTTACAGTGGAGTTTTTACTTTTGAGGTTTTCCATATTATATCTATGGAGTCTTGATATTGTGACTCCTTTGTTAGTTAACGATTGAGGTGTTTATTCCTAGTATTATATCCATATGTTTTTTAATATGGTATAAGAGTATTTGATATTAGCTTTGCTTTTGATCAAGATTGAGCTAGCATTTAACAACTAGATAGACATTTTTTTCCCATGTTAAAGTTTATTTTTTCATTTACACAATTTCTCCTAGCATTAGTCTTTTGTATTTGAATCTTTGTATCAATCTAGTCTTTTGTATTTGAATCTTTGTATCAATCTAAATGGATCTAAAATTAGGCATGTGAAGTTTTAGAAATTAGTTCCTAAAGATTTAACATTAAAACTTGATTCCACTATGTATGTTTTAGGGTCAATTTGATTAGTCCATTGCATCTAAATTATTCATTTTAGTCAAGATAACATTTCATTTCATAAAAAATAAAAACAAAAATAAAATAAAAAACCATCCTTTCATTTCATTAAAAAATCCACCATTTACTTCACATTTGGTGGATTTTCTCTAGCAATTAATTTGTCACTATCCATTCTACAAGCATTGACATTTTTAAAATTTATTTTATTTTCAAAATGATTTGGGGTCATTGATCGTAGTTTCGGGCCTCAGTTTTCGTAGTTTTTAGGTTATTGTTTCTCTTTTAGTAAGTCCACCCATTGGTGTCTATGTTTTATGGCGCTCCTCGACTCTCATGCCTCAACTCTTGTTGTATGCCTTGGTTCAACCACATATGCCCTCTTTCTTAGCACGAGCCTCATTTTTTTATGCATCCCTCAATTTCTCATCACATGCCTCCTCTTAGTGTTCCTATTTTCTCTTGATATATCTAACTCACCTTTTTTTTGGCACCCTTTTCCAACCACTCCCACCACTAGCACACTCCAACCAGTGGTCCCCTTTCTTATGATCAATACCTTGACACCTCCACCCTTATGGGCTTTGGCCCCTTCATGTGGGAATTTTACCTTCTTGGCATTGTTGGCCTCCTTGGAAACATGCATCACTATATCGATTTCGACTCCACCCTCCACATAAAACATTGTCACCAACCATGCATCCCTACCACTTTAGCTTCCACTTGACCCATACAACCTGCGATGTGGACTCCCCTGTGTCACATTGTCATGTTAGTTCTACCATGCCAAATTCACATCATAATGATACTACCATGCCATAATGACACATTAATTCAATGTCCAAATGCCACATCAACATTGTTTCGTGTCAACAATTACACAGTTAGAAACATAGAGTCAACATGCCACATAATCATTTAGGACAACCCCTATTTATTGGGCTTCCAATTTTAAGACCATGTTTCCAAATGGTGATATATTTAGGCAAGCATAAATAAACTAACTAACCATATAATCTATCTTATTCTATCCCTAAGCAAGTATATGAGCAAAATTGATGAGAATTCAAAGAGGAAAGGTGAGACAAAGCTTGGTGGGTCCCTTATAGGATGGGTGGTTTATAAGTTGGGTAGGAAGAAGAGGAACTAATCAGAGTATCCAACTCTCAATGGTTCTGAAAACAACAAAACAAACCAAATCACAACCCACTATTTCCCAAATATGATTAGTGTTTCAAACAGTTAACTCAAAAATGAATTAAAATGTATTCATAAAAGTGACAAGCTATTATTGAGAAAAAAATCTATGTATTAGAGATATCATTTTTGGGATTATCTATGTAGATTAATTCATTACTGCATGACCCGCCACGTCCCCATGGTGTGCCTAGTTGAATCTTATGATTGTGCACCTATTCATGGCATGCAGTACCACGACATTTCCCACTTGGCTTCTTGGAAACACCAAGGATACTTCATCTGAATCACGCCTCTTCACCTAGAGCATGCCCATAAATTTTTCTAGGCTACCGACGAGTCACACTCCTACTCTAGTGCAACTCTTGTATACTTAGGCATTTGTTAACATATTTAACACTTAGTCATATATATAAGCATACATCCATGAAATGAAGAGAACACTTGTGAAACAAACAAGAGAGACGCGGATATAGTGAGGGTGGCACAAACCATGCCTAACACCTAGCTAAGTCTTTGTTATTACGAAACAGTTACAATATGAGGACTACCAGCTCGGTTTACAACTAGGCGGAGTCACACAACTCACCTCACCTCACCAAGACTCTCTATCGCAACCATCTTCGCAACCTTATGTGGTGCACCTCATGTGTTCCTTCAACCATAGACTTGTCGTCTCTTCTTTGTTGCAAGGCTTCGCACAGACCTGTGGTTCTGTCTCCTAACACACCTCCTTAGACTTGTGACAAGAATTCCCCCAAAATCATCCAAAAAGAAGGTCGCCCTAACTATGCCCACAAAATCACCTCAAGGTAGCACAAGTCCTCCCATGTGGAGTGACTTGACTCCTTGAGGGAGCTCACCCCTCTTTGTCTAAGTCTAGCTTAGAATCACAGAGTTGTTCTTGCTCCCTTGTTCTACCAAGCTTCCCTCCTTGGTTTTGTTCCCTTGTGCCTTTATAGGCGTCAATCCATGCTAACCATCACATCTCTATTCCCATGGGTGAGCTGACCCATTGATTCACCAAGTTGCACCCCTTCACAAAGTTGGGTTGACTCCTCATGTGGGCACGTTCGAGCGGCTTGCCCGACCAACCCACTGAATGCCTCATTCCATTGTCTATCCCAATTGATCCATCGAACTCCTGACCAATGCCCCCATCTGTCCAACCAACCCATCATTTGGATGAGCACGATTCTTATCCAAGTCGAGTTCACTTTTCTNTCATGCCTTAACCGATTCGTTTGTTTGGTGGACCACCCAAGTCTTGCCCTCAACTATTCATCACACCATCCATCGTTTGACTTGTGTTGCAAGGCATCTCAATTGAATCTCCCTTGGGGCGTCACATGCCCAAGGTGTCTCATCTCGTTTAATACAAAGACACCATTGTTACACTTTGTTATGTACAATGCACTCATACTGTTAGTGCTCAGTTTGTAGTCTAGGTCAAGTAGCTAGGAGGTAGGGACCAAACTGGTGTAATAGGAGCTTCCCCACCCACTGTCACCTCGATGGGGGGCTCTTTCTATTCAGGGTGGCTAATCCCAAGGGAGACGTCCCTAGTAATATGGGGTATTGAAAGGGAAAGGATCAACAGATTAAGGTTCAAAAAGTCAAAGTAGGTTTTCCCCTTCACAGATTACTGCCAAGAAAGATAGTCAAAAGAAAGTATTCCACAGAATAGGCACCTGTTTGCGAGACAAGGCAACAATAAAGATAAAATATGCCACAGTGGTTAGTACTTCATAAATTAATGACTATCAATATCAGGTATGAGCACATATAGCAGTAGTTATTGACGAAGTCAATGATTGCAAAAATGACTAGGTCTTATAATATCACTTGTCAATAAACACTGGTAATGATATAGCATTCAATGTATAAGATTAATCCTTGAATTACCACAACGCATTAAATATCATAAATATGCTCATATATAATGTTGTTGCGTCACTATGCTTGCTAAGGGGTGACATCAGGCTTATTCTAGGTTAGTTTTGCTAGACAATGAGGTGGAAGTTTTGCTAATTAGGCTAATGAAAATAATCAACACTTCAATATCTATTGTTAGATGACTTAGCCACAACGTTCTGTATCAAACAAGAGTTCAAAAGAGGCTTGACATCATCATAAAATCAAGGTTAGTAAGTCGCTAGGGTTAGTTAGGGTTTTAAATTTTGGAAGTTTGAAAGGTTGTTTTAACACAATTGACTCAACGTTGGAGTTCTAGACTAGTGCCTTAGGGTAAATGGAGTCAAGGAGCAGGGCTAAGGTCTCGGGAGAATCTAAATTTAAGGACAAGAAGGTTAGGCTTTCTAGTGCTGCAATGGCAGGGCCATAAAGTCAAAACCCTAAGGGGAGGAGGCTCATTCTGGTGTTGCTTAAGCAAGGCCTCATGCTCCTCCCTCTTTCCTTAAAACTCTTTGGCAAAAATGGCTAGCTTAAAAACATAAATCTAGGGCTGAAAAGTGTTGTAGGGCCAAGGCTTTTCAAACCCTAAAGGTCAAAACCCTAGGTGTAAACTTAATTAGGCCTAGGACGTCTTCCTTCTTCAAGTTATGTTAAGAAACTAACTCAGAAAAAGGGGAACTAGTGTAGCAATGGCTAGGTTATATTCTCCTTAATCAATGGCTAAGCAAGTTTTCTATCATGGGGACATGAAGCAAGGACCTACTTGTGTGCTTGCTACCTAGGGTTTCAATGATTAAGCATAATAATAACAATGTAACCATAAAAGTAAGATATTTAACCTACAACCATTCAATCAGAAGTTTTGCATGAGAAATACACTTACAAATCAATGAAGAGCTTATCAAACCCTAGTTGTAAACCTTCCAAATGATAGAAAACACCATAAACATGCCAAAGCTGATCCTCCACAAGTGTAGCGCCTCACTTCAAGAGCCAATACCAAGACAAAAGACTAAAAATTATCCTCTCACAAGAGAGTGAGTTCTGTTATCTTTAAAATGAGAGGCAACGTCCTCTCTTTATATCATCCAAATGACCTTTAATTACAAAAATAGGTCATTAAAACAACCGACAAGGCTGACTAACAATATTATGTTGTTTTACACATTAAATGCTAAAAATGTCATAATTATGA
>ML789083.1:247996-264770 GCA_009831015.1 Picea engelmannii | reverse complement strand
TATTTCCTTTTGAAAAATCTCCATATGCGAAGTGCGATTTTTTTCCAATATCGGATTATCATGGGAGTGGACATGTATTTTGATCTAATTAAATTAATTGTGGAATAGATACATTAGGTTTCTCATGAGATTGTTGTGATGCTATTATGACTACTTTCTTGAGAAATGTGAAGATAATTTGGATTTATCATAACCAATTCTATTTTTGCACATTTGAATACTAGACATATATTACAACACTTGTTTTAGGACTTCATATTGACTCGTTTCACGCATTGTGTAGTTGCAATGTTCATTTCTCTCTCTAATAGAATGATTTTCATAGTAGTATCTTATTGACAATTATCAATGATAATTTTTTGTGTTGTTTTTTGCACGTTTGTAGGTAGAATATGTTTTATGTTGGAAAGACCATATGGGTGTATGCTTGGAGCATCAGTTGAGTCTTTTGACCCCCTTTCTAAAAAAATGCATGACAATTATTTTTTCCCTTGTTTGAAGCATTCTCGTTGATATTTGTTGCATCACTTTCAATTTCTATGTATTCTTTGTCATCTTCTATGTCATATTTTGGAGATTGTTTTTTAACAACATTATGGGAGTTCAACTCCAAATACTAGAGTGCTTGTGCTTATACTCATTTTATGGAAACTTTGGTTTGGTACTTTGAAGATAATCATGTAAATATTTTTTTGTTTTAGAGGCCAATGTTTTGAAGAATGACTCTTTGTTATATTCAAGGGATGTTTATGATGCATATTTCTCTAAATAGTCAAATACACCAACCTATGTTAATATTCAATTTATTAATTGTTCATAGAAATCAAAATTTAGACACAAATCAGATCCTCATCACCTTCATAACTATAATGATGATTATAATTAATATTAATATTATGATAAATATGTTAATTATTATTGACCAAAACAAATGTAGAATAATCTACATCTAATCTCAAACAAGGTTGTTGTGCATGCCAATTTGGCATGCACAGTTGATCCAAAATTGATCTTTAAAGACTTGGCTAAGTTTTAAGCATGAGTTCATTTACCAATTAGGAATTGATGAAAGAAGAAGAAATTAATGAGATATTATAGTAGCCATAATAAGAAATGCAGATCAGAATGTAAGCACAAATAACAACAAACCATAACAACAAAGTTGTTAACGAAGTTCGACAAGATTGCCTACGTCTCCAGGCCTTTGTCTTAGTGGGTGATTCTTTCTTATTTGTATTCAATGCTTCAAAAGAACATAAAAAAAGTGTCAAAAGGATTACAAACTAGTCTGGTTGTGTTCTGCTCGACCTAAAGAATCCAACAAAACTGACGACACTGAAAAAGGATGAGCGTAGCTCCCGGAATTGGCCTGTAAAGTTCACCTCCTTAATGACTTCCCTGCATAAAAATGGCTTTGGCTTTCAAATTCCTCAACATTTCTTGTATTCTGAACCTCCCTTAATGCTACTAAGAACCCCTGGTTTATATATATTTGGAGTTGGTATCAATCTCCCAACTTCCTCCCAAGATCTAGTTTCAAATCAAGCTCTAGATCCCTCAATATTGGCTAAAATCCATTAAAATCAATTGAAATAACCATAAAAAATCTTATTCTACGGTAAAAAACCCACAAATTGGGAAAATGCAGGGTGCAACCCCCTATTCTCAAGCTCCTAGTCATATGCGATAGGCCAATGTTCCCACAGGCTAGAGGTTGGCACATTGGCCCCTTGATTCTTGGCCCTTGGTCGTTGGCATGGCCCTACACTCCACGTGCCTCCAACTGGCTTAGCTTAGAATCCATAGCTCTTGGTCACAATTCCCTGGTCGCGAGTTATCACCCCTCTGATCGGGGACTATCCCCTAACAAGCACAACTGCCAACTTTTATATTTATTGTGCCATATCACTAACAAGTCACATTTATAGTGCAACTGATTAGCCCAAGGAGTTTAGTCCGTTGGCACCCGTGGAGGTCGGGGGTTCAAAATTTGCGGGTAACCAAATTTTTTGACCCAACCAACATTGGATAAATATGGGGTGCCACGTGATGCCCTTTGATTGGGCCATGTGTCACCTCATGATTTGTCCATACCATATAGTCAATGTACAATCATCGCACAATTAGCTGCCACCTCACTGCCATACAGCCCAATCACCTGTCCAGTCAGCTGCCATGTCAACATCTGTACAACCCAGTCACTCTGCCACATCAAATTCTGTACAACCCAATCACCCTACCATGTTAACATCCGTATAGCCCAACTGTCGTTCGTACTTTCACGTGTCAGCCTACCATTAGGCCACGTCATGTATTGATTGCCACGTGTCATCTGTTCAATGCCACCTGTCAAACTCGTATCGGTCCAAATCAACTTGAAAACTCCAAATTTGGGTGACACATGTCACCTCCTGATGATGCCATGTCAACATGATGACATCACCTATCGTATTGCTGACGTCAACAGTACGATCTATTGACTTTGACCAGTTTGACTTTTTGTCTGTTTGGGAAATCGGTCAGAATGCGATATCTTCCGCATACGACGTCCATTTGAGAAAAAAATTATATGGACAAAATCAACGCGACAAGCCAGACACAATGGCGTTGTTTTCATCCGATTATGAGAACTTTGTTTTTTAGGCCTTCCTGGATCCATTTTGGATCATGCCTCCCCACTAAGACCTTTTGGTCCTCTAAAAGGCTATTAACCAGTCATCAAGTGCCACCCCACTTGTTCTTTGTCTTTAAACTCTTTCCTGTGCATCTGTCTCATCAAGATCAATTGCAAAACAACTATGACAACTGACAACATATTGTTAGCCACTTGTAATCTTTCATATCTTACTGAAGCCACTACCATCCACGTTGAAAACATTAGCAACGATAACATAAGAAAAATGACTGCAAATGAGATAATATGTTTGTAGTACTTGCACAACATTAGCTTATCTTGAATAAAAGTATGATTGAACTTCCATCCTACAACCATCTCATGTTCATGCTTAAGATCAATTGCTTAATTTGACACAATTACAGGTGTGTTTCTTGCATAAGATGCCTTCCTTAATTGTTCCATTGTTTGTAGAGATTGATTTTCTTTTAAGTAATGAGCATGTACAACATATTCATTTCCTTCTCTAGTTAAGTAATATTGATTCTATTCCATGTAGAATATTTCTTTGCGATCATACAAATAAGGACTACCTAAGACCATTCCACATTCATTGAGTGGCACCACATCACACATGACCTCATCCACAAACCTTGATGAAATTGCAAACTTTAAAGTGCATTTCTTTGTTATGTGAAATTTATGATTGTTGCTTATCCATTTAAGTGAGTAAGGTTTATGATGCATCTTAGTGTTTAATCCCAATTGTTTAACCACTTCCTCTGAAATCAAGTTTGATTGAGATCCACTATCTATCAATTTATCAATCTTAGTATGTTTCATTATCACCCTTATGTGAAACAACTTGCATCTTTAATCATATCCATCACCAATTTTACCTGTCAAACCAACTGATGTGATCTTAGTCTCATCACCAGAATCATTTCCCAAGTCTGTTGGCCGTGTTGTTGTTGCAATTGTTTGCCTCCCTTTTCTTTCTTTGAACCACTTTGGTCTCTTCTCTGGGCGCAATTTCCAGCAATGGTCATCATCGTGCCATTATTTCTTGCAATGCTTGCAAGAGAGCTTCTCTTCCCTTCTTGTCACTGAATTTTATTTCTTTCCATTCCCCTTCCTTTTGTCCTCTTTCCTTGAAGATGATTCCCCTAATACACCAACTCCTGTTTTCCCTGCTTCAATGTATGTTGCTTGAAAATAAACCTCATCAATATTAGTAGGTCCAAACATAAATACAATGTTACGAATATGTGCAGGTAAACCTCCTATATACTTCATAAGAGTTTCTTGGGTATGTAATGGAATATTTAACATTAATGCCATCTTACGAAATTCATCTGTGTATTCTTGCACCGTTTGTCCCTTTCTTATTTTAAGACTTTGCCATTCAATTAAATCCTTCTCTTTATAACCCAAAGGACAAAATTGTTTTCTAAGTGCAAAAACAAAATCTTGCCATCATGGAAATACATTACCAACTTGTTGCGTGCCATTTTGAAACTTACTTTTCCACCAGATGAGTGTTTTTCCTGCAAGACAAAGTGATGCCAACTTGATTTGAGTTGCCTCATCCTTGATTTGTTGTACACTGCAATAAACTTCCATCTGCCTGACCCATTTATCAAGTCTCTTAGCATTGAATTCACCATCATACATGGGTAATTCAAATTTCACATCAATATTAAGCAAAGGAATATCATGTTTATGTTTATGGGAATGTTTTATTGCGGTGGATTTTGAACTTGTACTTCAAGAAGAAGAAGCTGATGGAAAAGAAGGAGGTGAAGGAGGAGTCTAAGGAGGATACTCTCCTTCTTCACTTTTTCCTTGTTTTGAAGATTCCCCTTGGAAAGGCCTCTTCCGTTCCAAGTAATCCTCATATGAGTTTTAGGAGGATCCTATCCTTCTTCACTTTTGATTTGTTTTCAATATTCCCCTTGGAAAGGCCTCTTCCGTTCCAAGTAATCCTCATATAAGACCTTTACCATCTTAGACATGGAGAATAAAGTATTTTGCAACTTGATCTCATTCTGAGACATGCCTTCTTCTGATTCCATCTCCTCACTTTGAGAAGTCCTCTTAATCGATCCAATCTCAAGATCCCCTTCTACAAGCTTGCCTTCACCATGACTCAACTTTTCCCTGACAATCATGCAAAATCAAAAACCAAACGTCAACCTACTCTGATAACACTTGATCCAAAATTGATCCTTAAAGACTTGGTTAAGTTTTAAGCATGAATTCTGTTAGCGATTAAGCTTGTCACGTTCTGGTGGATGGTGATTTTGGCCTAGGTCTGTGATTTTTCTTGTCTTTTCCCCCTTTTGTGCAGACCTGATCATAGATTTCTCCTCCTGGCTTATATTTTTATTTGTTGTTTGATTTCATCCTTTGGTCGATTGGTTTTCCTTGTCGAAATTTGCTTAAGAGATATCGGCCTGGAGATTTTCTGTTCCCCCTATGGCCGATTACTTCTCTTTTTTCCTCTATTACCAAGTCTTTGTTTTTTCCCAAGTCCTAGTGGTGCCATCCAAGTCTTCATTATTGCAGGCCACAACACTAAGAGTAGTCTTATATGGAATCAAGCAAGTGCGAGAATCAGAATTTCAAATGTTGAGAGATTATGCATCAAGCATAGCGAAATCCTGATTTGCAAAGAGGAATATCTAGGCCATCTGTTTGTGAGAAGCATAGGGCCGTTGATTTGACTTCGATGATTTTGGGAATATGGAGTTTAGGGTTCTCGTTGACAAGTGCACCCATAGCCCGAAGCCCCGAAATGCGAAATCCTGATTTCATGATTTTACGAATCAGAGGTTTCCTAGGAGCAACATCTCTTTATCCTGAAATGAGAAATCGTGAAAGCTCCCAGAAATTGGGCCCATGGTCCTAGCACCCAGTCACAAAGGAAGTAGGTCCGGGAAAAGGGGATAGCACTCATCGCATAATCGAAATTTCGTATTGTCAAGGGAAAGATCGTGGCCATCCATTTTAAAGCGAGTCTGACCGTCGATCTCAGTGACAGTTTCATGATTTCAGGAATCGTGATATTGAAGCTAATATGGGGTGAAAAATCATGAAATGAGAAACCTCGAAACATCATGCAGGACAAGCATGAGGTCATGACCTGTAGTCACATGGGGTAGTTTAAAAGAGCTACACCAAAGGGGTCGAGAGTGTTTGTATTAACAATAGAGGAAGGCAACATGGTTTCAAGGTGCCAAGTTTAAATCAACAAGTCAGGAGTGTCGCCTAAGAGAATTCATGGACGTCTGGGATCATCCCGATCCTAATAAGGGAAGTTAATGAAGCCGAAGAAGGTGGTTGAAAACTTGTATCAACCATAAATAGGAAGCATGGAAGCATCGATCGTGGAGGCGGGCTGTCAGCCCAAGGTCACCCTATCATGAAATTTTCCTGCAAAACCCATACTGTCTTAGATTTGTGTCTGACAAAGGAAAGATTGTGCAGTCTGATAGAAGGAGAAGAAACACAAAGATTTGAATGCAGGGGTCCAATTGCGCCCCTGGGGTATGTTAGCAGTTCTGAGCATATATACTCATGTTTTATATTTTGTAAGTGTCGATGGTTGAGAAAAGCTCCCGATTGTAAAGATTTAGTAAAATCCTCTAGTTCTCTAGTTATGTTATGTATTTGAGACTTCTTGTCTAATGAAAGTTAGTTTCCTTTTCATCTCTTTGTAACAGCTGCATTAGAACACTTGGGCATAGAAGATCTAGTCAAGGATAGTTGTGTTTTTGTGATGTATCTTTGATCACAGTGACACCGTTGTCGGTTTTAACCAGTTCCCTGTGTTTCTTTCCTTCCAAGACTGAATGACCCGGGCATGGATGATCCAGTTGGTTACCATTGAATTGTGATGTATGATTGATTTTAGTTCATGATAATTTCATTTAGTTCCCTGTAGCTCTGAGGCAAGAAGATCTTGTCTTTCGAGTTCTCTTCTCCCTTGGATTTCAAAAGACTAGATGTCCACAACAGACCACTTCATCTTATTTAGGTTCTTCCCCCTACTCACCACTATGCAAAAAATAACTGAATGAAGTTAGATTAAGACTTCACTTGTCTATGTATGCCAACCCAATTTTCTAAGTTAAAGTAATATAATCTTAAGACTGTGTCCATTAGACCACCTTAAATTTATTCATTGTGACATACAAACTGATGGGTACTGAGCTTACCTCTGCCACAATCCAGAGGTGACTTCTAGTGGTAACATTTTTGGCATTGTTTCTAGGGATGGAATTGAATATTTTCCCTGGGATTGAACGACAAATCTTACTAGTTTTGAAGGTGCATTAGAACTTAGTACATTAAATATTGCAACCGTGCACCTGTCGACTCCATTGAGGTGGATCCACCAACGACTCCACTGTTTCAGCTTTGGCTTCTAAAAGAAAACACATGAGGTCTACTCCCCAGCTGCCTTTAGAAACACCTGAAGATGACCCAGAGAAAATTTTCAGAAAGGGAAATACCCTCCAAGAAGGTACTTCTACTGTTGAACTAGGTATTTCTGATAATTTCCACTGTCCTTCTTTAGAAACTCCAATTTCTGCTTCTCATTCCCTTGTTATACCTTCTGTTGGATTTTTCCGAACTTTAAATTTTGGGAGTGTTCCTGTTGAGTTTTCTCCTCTTGGTCTAGGATTGGAGGGAGAAACCCTTGTCACTCCTCTCTCTCCTGAAATTGTACCGTGGTTTAGACCCAACGCGTCTGAATATTTTCCCACCCTAGGATTTACCACTCCTCATGTTGTTGTTGCTTCTACAGATGGAGAAACATCTTTTCCTTCAGGCCCTTTGGCCTTTTCTTCGAATCCTCTGCTGTTTCTCTTTCCTCCCAGAGGCTCAGTCCTAGTATCCCTAGTTCGAACCCCTTCTCCTCCTAATTCTCCTCCACCTCATATCCCTATGGCAGGTGCTAATCCCCCTAGAGACATAATGGATGCCATAGTGGCTACACAATATTCCCCTCTAGTCCTACCTCAGCCAATGAATGCCCTCCCTGCTGGAGATTACCTAAAATATATGCCTAAGTTCACTGGAGAGGAGGAAATAACTGCTGAAGAGCACCTTGTTGCCTTCTACAGTTATGCAGACAATCTAAATATTGAAAATGAAGACGTCTGGATGAGAGTCTTTGTCTAGAGCCTTGATGGTGAGGTTAGGAAGTGATTTAGGGGATTAACCCCTAGATCTATTGTTGGTATCGAGGCTCTATATGATGCCTTATTGAGACAATGGGGGGATAAAAAGGACTTTATGTATTATATCATAGAGTTTGGGTCCCTGAAGAGAAAAGATGGAGAATCTGTTTCTGATTTCTCCAAAAGATTCAACAAGATGTACAATACGATCCCTGCTGAGGTAAATCCTACATAAGATTCTGCCAAAATCACTTATGCTAGTGCTTTTGACCCCAATTTTTTCCTCCTGCTCAGGGAAAGAAGAGCTACTTCCCTAGCTCATATGCAAGATGCAACCTTGGAAGTAGAATCCAATGTATTGGCAGTTGACAGACTTAGGAGAAAAGCTGACAAAGACAAAGAAAGAGGAATATTTGAGGCCTCAACCTCTGGTTCTTCTGCATCCTACCCTCAAGTAGATGAATTAACCAATATGGTGAAGTCCCTGTCTACAAAAATGGAGAAGATGAAATTCAAAGGGAAGAAAGGTTATAAGAATGTCCCAAATACTGATAACAGAGGTAGCCTTAGGAGGCCGAATAACAATTCTCCTTAGATTATTCCAAGGGAGCAGAGGGACAGAGATAGAAGCGATCAAAAAATCCATACTCCCCTTCAAAATAACCTTGTTATCGACGAGGAAAGGGAAGAAGAGGAGCTTGACCTTTAAATTCACTGTATTGGAGACACCTCCCCATTTCCCCATTTGACTCAATCTGCATATGAGGAATCCCTCCTGAACAGTCAAATAAATGAGCTAAGGAAGGGCGAAAAGGCTAATACCAGTCCCAAAAAATACAACCTCCAATCCAAGTGGAAAATATAAGAGTCTAACATCCCTGCTCAACCTCCCAGAGTAGAGAAGCCTATTAAGCATGCAACGAATACCATTAAGGAAAATAAAGCTCAGAATCCCTCGCCAATAGCCAAAGACCCTATCCCATAGGTGAGAGAAATTTTGAAACTCCCTTCCTCCTTTAACTTTGAGCATGAAATTCAGAAGATCAAAATCCCTGTCCCCCTGGCAGAGCTAGTCAAGCACGAAGACTTCAAAAGGTCCCTCTCTAAGCTGTTGCAACCTAAACCACCCTGTCATTCCACAGGCTCGGTAAACCTCCAAGAAAAAAATCCTGTAGTCATATTAGGTCCTATGGTAGAAGACATAGATGATTCATCCCCTCCCTTCTACTCATACCTAAACATACATGACAAGGTGCTGCACAATTGTCTGATGGATTCAAGGGCTTCCCATAATCTCATTCCCAAAACTGTCATGGAAGAATTAGGACTGGAAGTCATAAAGGCTTATCATGATTTGTATTCTTTTGACTTGAGGAGAGTGAAATGTCTTGGGGTCATCAAATATATGGTGGTAACCTTGTTTCAACTACCCATGAAAAGTGTTGTCATGGATGTCATGGTGGTTGTTGTTCCTCCCAAGTTTGGCATGTTGTTGTCAAGATCTTGGATAAAAATACTTGGGGGAACCTTGCAGATGGACCTCACATATGATACCATTCCATTCTTTGGAGGGGAGCATAGGAGACTGTACAAAGAAGCTCAATTGGCCTACATTATCAGTGATGAAGCCGATCCTACCAATTATCCTATCTTTACTTTTGATACTGATTTTGGTTACAGTCTATTACATCTCACTGACGCTCCTGGGCCCCCTCTTGAAATAAGAAATCCTATTGCTCTCTGTGAAGATTCTCCTCCAATTACCTCTGTTTGGAAATTGTTCTTTGATGGAGCTTCTTATAAAGAAGGTGCTGGTGCTAGGGTAGTTTTTGTTTCCCCTGCTCAGGAAACCACATCTCTATCATACAAATTAGAGTTTGAAGCTACCAATAATGTGGCAGAGTATGAAGCTCTTGTTTTGGGCTTAAGGGATGCAAAGGACATGGGGATTGAAGAGATATCTGTGTTTGGAGATGCTGAACTGATTATCCAGTAGATCAGAAACATTTATCAGGCCAAACACCCTAGGCTTAGGAGTATCAAAAATGAAATATGGGACCTCATGGACAATTTTTTCCTAGCTTTCAACATATCATTTATTCCAAGAGGAGAAAACACTGTGGCTGATTCTATGGCTATTTCAATAAGAAATTTTAGAGTTCCTCTGCCACCTAAACTTAGGTATGATGTAGAAGTGATATATAGACCCTCTATACCTGACAATGTCAAGCATTGGAAAGTGTTTGAAGATGATCTTGAAATCAAAAGATTCTCGGAGACTGTTGATGAGTTTTCAACATTACATATTGATCAAGATCCTGATCCCGAAATAAATCCTCATACTTGTGCATTTCTGAACAAAATTGTTGACCATCATATTGTTTAGTTGCCCAACAATCACATTCCAAAAGGAATGGTTCCTTTGGAAATATTATTTGACAAAAATGATGTGACAACGAAGGGTAAAATCTCAAATGATGATGCTATTGCAACAGAGTGCAACATTGGCACAGAGAAGGAACCAAAGTTTGTCAAATTGTCAAGCAACTTGACAGGAAAACAGAGGGCCGAGTATGCTGAGTTATTAAAGAAATTTTATGATGTATTTTCTTGGACCTATGAAGACCTCAAAACATATGACACAACTATCATTGAACATAAGATTCCACTGAAAGAGGAGGCCAAACCATTTAGGAGAAAATTAAGACAGATAAACCCTATGCTGCTTCCTATTATGGAAAGAGAGGTAAAGAAGCTACTAGATTCCCAAATCATCGTACCCTTGAGATATTCAGAGTGGGTGGCCAAACTTTTCCCAGTAAGGGAGAAGAGTGGGGAAATCAAACTTTGTGTTGATTTCAGAAACCTGAACAGGAGATCAAATAAAGACAACTACCCCTTGCCGAAGATGGAACACATATTACAAAGGGTAACTGGCACATCAAGGATATCCATGATTGATGGCTTTTCAGGCTACAATCAGATCTCGGTCTTGCCTGAGGACAAAGGAAAAATGACCTTCACCACTCCTTGGGGTACGTTCATGTATGCCAAAATTCCCTTTGGATTGATGAACGCAGGGGCGACCTTTCAGTGAGCCATGGATATATATTTCATTGGAGAAAGGGACAAGTTCGTGGTCATCTATCTGGATGACATTATAGTTTTCTCTAGGTCTGACAGAGAGCACTGTGAGTATTTGAGAAGGGTGTTCCTGAAATGTAGAAAGTTTGGTATCTCCTTAAATCCCAAAAAATATCTATTTTCCATGAAGGAGGGAAAGCTGCTGGTCCACATAGTATCAATCGAAGGAGTCAAGATTGATCCCATCAAAGTTGAATCAATTCAAACCTTGTCACTCCCAATATATAAGAAAGAATTCCAATCTTTCCTGGGAAAAATTAATTTTTTGATGAGGTTTGTTTCCAATTTTGTTGAGATGTCAAAGCTTACAACAACCATGTTGAGGAAGGGAAATGAAGTTAAATGGACTATTGAGTCTCGAAATTCCTTTGATATGATAAAGAAGGCCTTGACTGAGGCACCTGTGCTTATCAGTCCCAATTACTCAAAGGATTTCTGTATTTTCTCATTTGCTTATTTTGACACTGTAGCAACTGTTCTGTTACAGAGGAATGTTGAAGGGTTGGAGCAACCCATCTCCTTTTTCAATTGGGCATTGAGAGATGCTAAGGTAAAATATGACATGATGGAAAAGTAGGCCTATGCTTTGGTTAAAGCTCTCAAGTCTTTCAGATTCTATGTCCTGATGTAAAAAATCACTGCATATGTCCCTTCAACTGCTGTGAAGGAAATTCTCATTCACCTGGACATATATGGAAGGAGGAGCCGATGGATTGCCAAAATCATTGAATTTGACCTGAAGCTAAAGCCCACCAAATTGATTAAAGGTCTAGGTTTAGCCAGACTAGTGGCCGAATCTAATTGCAAAGCCTTGGGGGTAAGCTTCATCAATGAATGCTCATAAAATCAGCAGGCTGAACCATATGATACAAATTCTCATGCTGACCCCCCATTAGCAGGATGCCCTTGGTACAAGGATGTCATATATTTTCTACAAGAGTTGCGACCCCTTGATGGAATGAAAAGGAACAAGGAAAGAGATTTAAAGCTCAAAGCCATTAAATACTTGCTTGTTGGTAAAAATTTATATTGGAAAGACCCCTTGGGTGTACTTCTGAGATGTTTAAACCCACACGAAGCACAAAGGATTATGTCGGACTTTCATGACATTTCATGTGGGGGGCATCACTTTTGGACAATGACTCATAATATTCTCAGGGCTAGTTATTTCTAGCCCACTCTGTTCACTGATGTCTGCACAAAAGTCAGAGCCTGTGCTAAATGTTAGAAATTCTCAGGAAAGCAACAGCTAAAGCCCCTGCCATTGAAACCTGTGATTTCTTCAGGGCCCTTCCAGCAGTGGGGCCTAGAATTCATTGGGGAGATTCATCCTGCATCCAGTGGTCAACATAGATGGATCCTGAAAGCCACAAATTATTTTACCAAGTGGATAGAAGCTATCACCATAAGGAGCGCGTCCCACAAGGTAATCACCAGCTTCCTGGAGGATTTCATAGCAAGGTTTGGCTGTCCGAGAAGAATTGTCACCAATAATGCTACATCTTTCAAAGCTGAACCATTGATTCGATTATGTGAGAAGTTCAGAATTGCGCTGATCCACTCTACCCCCTACTATTCGCAAGGAAATGGATTAGCAGAGTCCTCTAACAAAAGCCTCATCAAAATCATCAAAAGACTGTTAGAGGATAAAAAGAAAGCATGGGATTCAAAGCTCAAATTTTCTTTGTGTGCTGATAGAGTGACAACTAAATAGTCCCTGGGCATCTCTCCTTTCCAGCTTGTATATGGGACTGAAGCAATTTTTCCCTCTCCGCTTGCCTTGCCAGTAGAAAAGTTCTTCCAAGACTGCCAGGAAGAGCCCGATGATATGATCAGGGGGATTCATTAGCTGGTAGAAGTACAATAGACTAGAGAGCAAGTGATGGACAAAGCACATGACTATCAACATAAAATCAAGCAGGCCTTTGACAGGGAGAGAAAAAAAGAGGATTTTCGGCTGGGAGAGCTAGTGCTCAAATGGGATGTGCCTAGAAAAGACAAGGGAAAACATGGTAAATTTGAGGCCCTTTGGATCAGACCCTTCAATATTTCTGAGACATTTCCCAATAATACCTATAAGTTACAGAATCTGGAGGGTGGTGAAGTTTTTGCTGGCCTTGTAAATGGGCACTTATTGAAAAGGTTTTCTGTTTAAAAGTCACAGTCGACGTCCCACCATTGTAAATATCGTTCTTGTTTTATGCTTATTCTTGTTTAAATAGGATACTCCATAACCCAAAGAAAGGCACTGGAGCTACACATTCTTGGCAGCTTCCAGGGAGCATGCCATCCCCCATGGAGCCAAATGTTAGCAATTAAGATTGTCATGTTCTAGTGGATGGTTGTTTTGGTCTAGGTCTGTGATTTTTCTTGTCCTTTCCCCCCTTTTGTGAAAACCCAATCATATATTTATCCTCCCGAAATACATTTTCCTTTTTTTTTTTTCTTTCATGATTTGGTCGACTAGTTTTTCTTGTCGAAATTTTCCTTAGAGATATCGGCCCCGAGATTTTCTGTTCCCCCTATGGCTGATTACTTCTCTTTTTACCTCTATTACTGAGTCTTTGGTTTTTCCCAAGTCCTAGATGTGCCTTCTAAGTCTTCATTATTGCACACCGCAAAACTGAGAGCAGTCTTATATGTAATCAAGCGAGCGTGAGAATCGAGATTTCAAATGTTGAGAGATTATTTATCAAGGATCGCAAAATTTCGATTCGGGAAGGGGAAGATCTAGACGATCCATTTGTGAGAAGTAGAGGGCCATTGATTTGACTTCGGCGATTTCGGGAATCGTTAGTTCAGGGTTTTCATCGATAAGTGCACCCATATCCTGAAGCCCCGAAATGAGAAATCCCGATTTCGTGATTTCACGAATTAGAGGTTTCTGAGGAGCACCATCTCTTTCTCCCTAAACGAAAATTCATGAAAGCTCCCAAAAATTGGGCCCATGGTTCTAGCGCCTGGTCAAAAAGGAAGAAGGTCTAGGAAAAGGGGCAAGTGCTCATCGCATAGTCAACATTTCATATTGTCAAGGGAACGATCGTGGTTGTCCATTTTGAAGCGAGTCTCATCGCCGATCTCAGCGACCATTTCACGATTTCGGGCATTGCAATATTGAAGACAAGATGGGGTGAAAAATACTGAAATGAGAAACCCCAAAACATCATGTGGGACAAGCATGAGGTCATGGACCGTAGTCACATGGGGTGGTTGAAAAGAGCCACGCCAAAGGGGTCAAGAGCATTTGTATTAACAACAGAGGAAGGAAACATGGTTTCAAGGTGCCAATTTTAACTCAACAAGTCAGGAGCACCGCCTAAGAGAATTCATGGACATCTGGGCTCATCTTGATCCCAATAAGGGAAGTTAATGAAGCCAAAGAAGGTGGCTGAAACCTCGTTTCAACCATAAATAGGAAGCATGGAAGCACCGGTCGTGGAGGCAGGCTATCAACCCAAGGTCACCCTGTCATGAAATTTTCTTGCAAAACCCATACTGTCTTAGATTTGCATCTGACAAAAGAAAGACTGTGTAGTTCGACAGAAGGAGAAGAAACACAAATCTTTGAATTAAGGGGTCTAATTGTGTCCCTGGGGGACGTTATAAGTTCTGAGTATATATAATCATGTTTTATATTTTGTAAGTGTCGATGGTTGAGCAGAGCTCCCGATTGTAAAGCTTTAGTAAAATCCTCTGGTTCTCTGGTTATGTTATGTATTTGAGACTTCTTGTCAAATGAAAGTCAGTTTCCTTTTCATATCTTTGTAACAACTATATTAGAACACTCGGGAATGGAAGATCCAGTCGAGGATAATTGTGTTTGTTTGATGTATGTTTGATCATAGTGACACCGCCGTCGGTTTTAATTAGTTCCTTGTGTTTCTTTCCTTCCAACACTGAATGACCCAGGCATGGACGATCCAGTCGAGTGATTACCATTGAATTGTGATGTATGATTGATTTCATTTCATGATAATTTCATTTAGTTCCCTGTAGCTCTCAACCAAGAAGATATTGTCTTTCGAGTTATCTTCTCCTTTGGCTGCCAAAAGACCAGACGTCCACAAGAGACCACTTCATCTTCTTTAGGTTCTTCCCCCTACTCACCACTATGCAGCAAATCACTGACTGAAGTTAGACTAAGACCTCACTTGACTATGTATGCCAACCCAATTTTCTGAGTTAAAGCAATATAATCTTGAGACTGTGTCCATTAGACCACCCTTAAATTTATTCATTGTGACATACAAACTGATGGATACTAGGCTTACCTCTGTCGCAATCCAGAGGTGACTTCTGGTGCTAATAAGTTCATTTGCCAATTAAAAATTGATGAAAGAAGAAGAAATTAATGATATATTATAGCAGCCATAATAAGAAATGCATACTAGAATGTAAGCACATAGAACAACAAGCCATAAAAAAAAAGTTGTTAACGGAGTTCGTCAAGATTGCTTACGTCTCTGGGCCTTTGTCTCAATGGGTGAGGCTTTCTTATTTCTCTTCAATGATTCAAAATTACATCAGAAAAGTGTCAAAAGGATTACAAAAGGGCATGGATTTGTTCTACTCGACCTCAAGAATACAACACAATAGACGACACTGAAAAAGGCTGAGCGTAGCTCCCAAAATTGGCCCATAACATTCCCCTCCTTAATGGTTCCCTTCATAAAAATGGTTTTGGATTTCAAATTCTTCATCATTTCTCCTGTTCTGAACCTCCCTTAATGATACTAAGAACCCTTGGTTTATATAGATTTGGAGTTGGTATCAATATCCCAACTTCCTCCCAATATCTGGCCTCAAATCAAGTTCCAGATCCCTCAATATTGGCTAAAATCCATTAAAATCATCTGAAATAACCATACAAAATCTTATTCTATGGTCAAAACCCCACAAATTGGAAAAATGAAGGGCACAACTCCCTATTCTCGGGCTCCTGGTCATATGGGACAGGTCCATGTGCCCACGGGCCAGAGGTTGGTGCCTTGGCCCCTTGATTCCTAGCCCTCGGTTGTTGGCATGGCCCATGTGGCCATGACCCTACACTCCACATGCCTCCAACTGGATTAGCTTCGAATCCACAACTCCTGGTCACATCCCCCTGGTAGCGGGCTAGCACCCCGCTGACCGAGGCCTATCTTCTAACAAGCGCAATTGCCAAATTTTATATTTATTGCACCATATCACTAATAAGTCACACTTATAGTGCAAACGGTTAGCCTGAGGAGTTTAGTCTGTTGGTGCTCGTGGAGGTCAGGGGTTCGAAACTTGTGGGTAACAAAAAGTTTTGACCCAACAAACATTGGCTAAATTTGGGGTGCCACATTTCTCCCTCTGATTAAGCCATGCGTTTCCCCATGATTCATCTTTACCATATAGTCAATGTACATTCAACATGCACAGTCAACTTCCACATCACCACCATACAACCCAGTCACCTGTTTAGTCATCTCACCACGTCAATACCCGTACAACCCAGTCACCCTGCCATGACATCTTTCGTACAACCCATTCACCCTGCCATGTCAACATCCATATAGCCTAGTTGTCGTATGCAAGATACCAGATATATAAAATATGCAGAACATAAATGAAATGCTAGAAATGAAAGAATAACAGTAAAATATCCAACATAATCTTCAACAATACACAGAAATGATATACAAAATAGCAACAGAAACAACACTTTGATTCAGATAGCAATGTTCACAGGCCTCTTCGAGGGGGCAACCTCTAGTCGAGCAACGCTCTGTTACAATAATATCCAAGCTAGGGTTTTCATACCCTCGACCCTTATTTATACTAAATGTGTCTATTAAGAGAA
>ML789083.1:204927-247896 GCA_009831015.1 Picea engelmannii | reverse complement strand
TTGCTATGTTATAGTTTCATTGAGTGAAGCCCCCGTGTTGTACGTCACCAAATTTGTGATATCTGAATTAATTCTTAGTAATTCAAAGGTTAACATAAACATATGTTGATACAATACAATATAAATTTTCTATAATAAACAATGAATATGGCAATAAAATATATCAAACTCACATCTTATGCTTGTACTATTTAATGTATTTTCAATATGGTGGTTATAAATGTTTTTTAACTTTTCATATCCAACATATTTATAAAATGAAGAAAAAAAAAACATAATTGGCCATTATAGATACCCATAATAAAATGACATCCACAATATAAATGTCAAAACAAAACATTCAGAAATAAATTTTTGTTTCCATCACCTTGAATATCTTCCTTGCTTGGCATTGCAACATTGTTGTTCTCAAAAATATGTTTAGATATCAGATCATGTCTCAGTACCAACCACCAATATCCATCCAATATATCTGGGTAAAAGAACACTTGGTTGCAATGTTTTGGGAAAACATAAGGCTCCTTAGTTTCAACCCACATTTTTTTAGAGTTAATACTTATTAGTCCATTATCACAATATTCCTTTACATTTCTACGATCGAAGGTATCCCACCACTTGCAACAAAAAATAAAACATTGAAACAATGAAAAGTCCACTTGCACGATCTCTTGTATCTTTCCAATGTAACCAAACTTCCCCTCTATTAGGTTTTGATCACGATGGCTAGCATGAATAGATTGGTCGAACTCTACCTCCATTCCAAAATCTTGTGTGATGTGTCCATCATCAACATACTCAATGTGAAAATGATGTCCATATGCCCACATAGATGAGAACAAATGCACCTGTAAAAATGTGAACAAAGGACTGTGTTATATGTCTAATAACCCAAGCATTAATACAAATATAATACATGTTACAAATCAAATGTTCAATATTATAAATAGAATGTGGTACTCAGAGAGGTTATTATAGATTTGTTTCACCCAATCCCTATGTTTAGTGCATCCAAATATTCTCCACATGGTTTATGACTAGACACCGCATATTTCTCTTGTATTTGGTCAACCACCCAAATGTTGGGACATATTTTTGGCATATTTTCTTTTAAATGATCAAGATAAGGCATGATTCTACTATTCAACCATCTGAATCCTTTCCTGTCACTGCCCCATTTCCTTCTTTTCTCTTCATACAACACGACCCATGGTCACATTGCCTCCATGTTTTAAAGAACGAATTTATTGATGGCATCAATTTTTAAATTTGTTGATGTATAAATTTTTTTAAAACGAATAACATGAGATAAAATACATATTATCAACTTAAAGAACGAATTTATTGATTTCATCAATTTCTAAATTCGTTGATGTATACAAGAATTCAAAACGAATAGCATGAGATCAAATACATATTATCAACTTCAATGTACAATTTATTTGTACTAAATTTTAAAAATATAAGTGACTTACTCTTTATCAAGCACCTTTTTCCGTTCATTTGGAGTATCTCCCCTTCCCTTTCGTCTCCATATTGATGGTCATCCCAAATGAATTCCCCTATTGCGTCGTCAATTTTCTTGATGTACTCACTGGAATAATAGAACAACTTGTATGTTATGTACCCTTCTACCATAAATCCCTCTGGTTTTTCCCTTTGTCGAACAAACCCCTTAAATTTGTTCATGTACCTCTCTGAGAAGAACATCCAACAACATGAGATCACCCTAGCTAATTCAACCTCATTGAGTAGGTGAATTAGAATATGGAATTGCAAGTCCATAAAACTCGTGGGCGGTTCCTTCTCAAACATAAAAACAATCTCAGCTATCTCTCAATGGGCACCATGGCATGATAGTCATATGAATATCCTTTGATGTGATCCAACATACAAATGCAAATAATTTCGATATGTCATGTCACAAGTCCTAGGGGAAGTCATGTTTCACACAACCACACACAAACAAAGGATAATGACACTACAAAATAGACACACACATCATTAATTGCCATAAAATTGTGAGTGCATAGCATATTTTTACCAACTATATAGAATAAGAATCATGTATTCAACATACATACCCTTACAAGGTTCAGATGGTCATGTGAATTCATCCCCGACAAGTTCCCTTCTACATTGAAACAACAATGTAGAGTCAACCCATATAAAGAAGGTTCCTTCACACCCAATATAACATCCTTCACCATAGAAAGATCATCTTTCTTCAAAATCCATGGGACATCACCTTATTTAAAAGACCAAGAGGGACCAACCTCTCCTCTAGTTTCTTTTCTTGTCCAATGTCACTTTTTAGTATTTGAAGCAATAATATCTCTCCTAATAGCCAATGTGTCACTTTTATTCAATGATATGTTCCTCCATAAAGAAGATGAAACATTTTTTAATATATGCATGGGATATAGTAAGTAACCAATCTTAAGATGCTCCCAATATGGAAGTTCATAAAATACATATTTCCTTTTCATCCCAATGGGCATTTTCTCAACATAGGTGTCAAAAAATTCAGGATCATCGAACATAGCTTCCCCATTTGAATCAAACAATTCTACCATTTCCTTCTCCTCTATGTCATATTCCCTAATCTAATATGTTGATGTCATTATTTTAGGCCTTTGGTTTTTCTCTGGTTTACCATTGAAAAAAGATTCAACTCTTCTATAAGGGTGGTCTTCTGGGAGGAATACCCTCAAATAGTCGTACACAGACTTTCGTAGGTGGTTGGACCACCTAGAATTATAGAATGTCTACAAAATTTACATCCATGATACCCTTTTGTTACAAGACCTGCGATGTTATCATATACAAATCATGTTAGAGTAAAACATATAGTTGCACCAAATGAAGTATACCAAATAACATTACATATATAAACAAATCGATCAACATGATTACCAGAGAAAACACCTAGTCCTAGATAATTGTGCATGGTGTATGCATATATGCCATACAACATAAAATACCTCTCTAATGGGATGGGTCTTGATACATCGTATACATGCATCTCTTCCCATAATTGCTTAAATTCATTAATCAATGGTTGGAGGTAGACATCCATTCTATTCACTTATCTTATACCCGGGACTATAAGAGCCATCATAAGATGTTCATTCTTCACAAACAACCATGGGGATATATTATTATTAATCACTACCAATGGCCAAACATAATAGTTGGTGTTATAGAGGGAATGCAATTAACTCCATCCATAGTTATGCTCAATTGTAGGATTTGTAGTTCATCCTCAAATTTATCGGGCCATGCATCTGTTATAGCAAATTTTTCCTCACCCCATGCAACTTGCTTGGATGGCCTTTCCATTTCCCTATGTAGACTTGAAGTCCCCTTTTGTACTTCCCAGAGCCAAAAAATCATATTTTTCCACATATACATGCCCTACCAGTTAGACAACATGCATATACGCAGGTTGCACCACCACAACCCGCGTACATCGAGTTTGGTGCTTAAAATTAAAAATTGTTTCGGGTTTCCATGTGATGCAGGAGCATTGCCAACATGAAGCAAGCACGGGGCAGGCACCAACACATTTTGGCACATGATAAAATTGTTTGAATCTTTTTGAAGTTGGATGCGCCAAACTTAAATGTAACAATTAATGGAGGGCGTACTTCCATATTGTAAACAGACCTTGAGCGTCCTGCTCTCGTCTGTATTAGGTGAAGGCACTTATGTTAGTTAATGTTAGTAGGTAGCTTTGAATTCTCAGATTAGACAGTTTTAGGAGCGAAGAGGGAAAACGGATATAGACACCCTCACTTGTATCATTGTAATAGTAGTAAGATAGAGCATAGAGAAGAGAGCAGAGAGTTGTAGTTGAAAACACCCATGTACATAAATTTGAATTAATAGAAAGAGCTTCGATTCAAATTCACGGTGTCATATTCGTTCTCTGTGTATGCATTATGAATGTCATGCTCATGGATGTTTATTCTCTATTATGCATTTACTTTTATGCACAAATGTATGATTTCATGTTTAATGTTTGAAATCTGAAGAGAGGGAGAGTGGAGAATGAGTTTCAATTGTTTCTCAGTCCGAGTAAGAGTTTTCCTGCAAGGAGTGCAGTGAAATTGTCCGCAAGGTGTGCGTCGACAAAAGTCAGAGTTCATCTCTGAAAAATCAGAAGAGATAACGTTATTCTCATTCTCACAGAAGTGCAAATTTAGCACAGGAGCCATGCAAGGAGTGTGCAGGCTGAGTGAAGTCTCAGGGTTTGCAAACTGAGTGGAATTGTGAAAGACTACTGTCACAGGGAGTGCACAGAGTCGAAGGATTCAATACTTGGAAGTATTGGAAAGTTTCCGCAAGGAGTGCGTGCAGGAGTCATCTTGAAGACTCGAGTTGTGGAGAAGCTCAAAGGAATTTGTGTCTTGAACATTGGAAGGAGATGCAACAATTTTGGTTCGCTGGCAAACAAGTTTTCGTGAAAATACCGTATTCGTTTCACCAAAATTGTCGAGGAGGAATTTGATGGTCAGAATCCTCCGTGGAGGATTCATGAAGTCCTGAAAGCCGTCAGATCTCGTAGAGGAGAAGGGGAGTTACGAAAGCATTCAACGAGTGATGTCTCGGAAGAATCGAACCGTAGGATCCAAACCAACGAGGGCCATTGGATCACCCGTGAAATCGCATCTCGAGATTTCAGGAGGTGAAGGGTCAAAACATTTGTAACTAGACTCACGAAATCGTGAAAGGTGAAGTCCTGAGGTGGCGAAGAAATCTAAGCCATCTATTTGATGAGGACAGGTGGTAGAGATTAGGGAATCTCGTGAACTCGGAAGTTCACTGGGTGAGAGCCCAAAACTTGGGTGCTTAAAGTCGCGAGAAGCGAAGCCGCAAAGTGCCGAGGTTGCACCTAAGAGACACGTGGCAGAACCACATGGTGGGGCTGGGGAATAATCAGCCGGACACACATCACGCTTTTGGAAGAGTCAACATCCCGTTGACCTCTCACATCTCGGGAACTTGGGATATAAGGGAACGAAAGCTTGAGCCTTCGAATCACGAAGTCGTGAGTAGCGAAAGGTGCTAGTACTTAGCCTAGCTGGTGGTCATGCGGGAAAGGTGCTGATGGAGAAGGAGCCATAATCATTTCGTGATCTCGGGTATCACAGATTTGGAGGAGGAAGAGTTGGAGTCTCAACTCACGAGATTGCAAGTTGCTGAGAAGGACCTGTGGATCGATAATTTTGTAGATTCCAGTGGGAATCAAAAGAGACGATCCAGATCAAGGGCATATAGAACGATCCTGTGAGCGGATTTCAATCCCGAGGGATGATAGGTCTGCACCATTTGGTATCAGATCACATAAAGGTTTCTTTGCTTTCTGTAGTAGGGAAAAGGAAGATTCACCATTCCGCTGAGAAGAAGAGATAGACAAACACCCGATCCACCAGAGGATAGGGAAATACCGAGAAGAAGGGATAGGGAGATACCTGATCCAGCCATAGAAAGAGAGATGCGTGACCTACGCGCCAGACTTGAGGACATGGAGACAACACAGAGGCGCACAACTGGTGCTGGGGATCTTAGTGATTCTGAAAGTGAAAATGAGGTCGAACATGAAGGAGAAGAGGTGACAACAAAAGATGCAGCAAATGAACACCTTTTTAGAGATATTGCAAGAATGGGTGCAAGAGCCAAAATGGACATTCTAGTTTATGAGGGAAACCTAGATGCTAAAGAGATTCTAGACTGGATTAGAGCTCTGGACACATATTTTTACTATGAAGATGTCGAGGAGGACAGAAACGTCAAACATGCTGTCAAAAGATTGAAAGGACATGCAACATTGTGGTGGGATGAGCTACAAGCTGACAGACGCTGCAAAGGCAAGTAGAAGATCAAAAGTTGGGATAGGATGATCGCAAAGATGAAGGTGAAATTCATTCCCAAGGATTACCAAATTACTCTGTTTCGGAGAATGCAAAATTTGAGACAAAAGTTGACGACAGTAAAGGAGTACACTGAAGAATTCTATAGGCTGAACATCAGGGCAGGTCATCGCAAAAGTGATGATAAAAAGGTTGCCAGGTACATGAATGGTCTGAGATATGACATTCAGGATGAGAAGAGTATGATGACCATCTAGACGGTGGAAGATGCTTATCAAATGGCTCTAAAGGCGGAAGAGAAGCTGAGCCAAAAACAAGGTCAAAGAGGCCGAGGCATAAGTCATCCCAGAGGAAAATCAATTGCCCAGGATAGAAATCAGAAAACCAAGGAAGAATGGAAGAAACTTCAGACTCAAATTGAGAGAGGTGGAAGTTCACAGAGAGGGAAGCATACCGAACAAAAAGGTCAGTATGCCGATGCAAAAATCTTTCCTCGTACCAGAGGTAGAGGAAGAGGAAGAGGTGGAGTAGTGAAATGATTCACATGTGGAAAGAATGGACACAAGTCTTATGAGTGTCCAGACAAAAATAAAGAAGGTGGTGAAACTCACATTTCCGAAGCACAGAGGCAGAATGTTGAGGCAGAAGATGCTGAAGGCGGAAGATCGCTGATGATGCGAAAGGTTCTCTTAACGCCAGAGAAGTAGATGGAGAATCTAGTGCAAAGGAACAATCTTTTTCAGACTACTTGCAAAACCAAGGATAGGGTATGCAAAGTCATTGTGGATAGTAGTAGCACAGATAATCTCATTTCTACAGAGATGGTAGAAAAGATGGAGCTGGAGACGATTGATCATCCAATCCCATACAAAGTTTCATGGTTGCAAAAAAGACATCAGGTAAATGTCACTGAGCAATGTCTAGTTGAATTTAAAATAGGAGGGTATAAAGATGAAATACTCTGTGATGTCATTCCCATGGATGTTTGTCATCTATTGCTGGGTAGACTGTGGAAATATGACAGGAATGTGATTCATGATGGGAGAATGAACACATACACCCTCGAGAAGAATGGGAGAACTCACATGTTGTTGCCAATCAAAGATAAGGAGGTGAAACCTGAAGTAAGCAACACTGTACTTCTCATGAGTGGGAAGGAACTTCTTACAGAGGTTAAGAAGAAGGAGGAACCGAAATTCATTGTGGTCAAGAAGCCAAAGATTGTTTTAACCAGTACGAGGGTAGATGATTTACCAGAAGAGGTTCAGAAACTGTTGGAAGAGTTTGCTGACATAGTAGTGGACGAAATACCTCATTCGTTGCCACCGATCAGAAGTATAAGTCATCAAATTGATCTCATACCTGGAGCTAGTTTGCCAAACAAAGCAACATACAGATTGACGCCACAGGAGAATGAAGAAGTCAAAAGACAGATCCAGGATTTAATGGACAAAGAGTTGGTTAGAGAAAGCTTGAGTCCATGTGCTGTTTCGAAAGTGCTCAGTCCGAAGAAAGACGGAGGATGGAGGATGTGTACTGACTCAAGGGAAATCAACAAGATAACCATCAGGTACAGATTTCCATTACCAAGAATGGATGATATGATGTATTGCTTGGGTGGAGCCAATTTTTTTTCAAAGATTGATTTGAAAAGTGGATATCATCAAATTCGTATGAGAGAAGGAGATGAATGGAGGACAACCTTCAATACTAACGAAGGGTTGTATGAATGGCTTGTTATGCTGTTTGGTTTAACCAACACGCCAAGTACTTTCATGAGGTTGATGAACGAAGTCCTGAAGGAGTTCATCGGAAAATTTGTTATTGTGTATCTTGATGACATACTTATTTTCAATAAGACAGAGGCAGATCATCTGGAACATTTGGCTACAGTGATGAAGAGGCTACAACAAGAGAAGCTGTTGATAAACATGAAGAAATCCTCATTCATGAAGATAGAGCTCATTTATTTGGGGTTTTTTGTTTCTGCAGATAAGTGTAGGATGGATCCAGATAAGGTAGAGGTAATTAACAATTGGCCATCACCAAAGAGTATATTTGAGGTGAGAAGTTTTCATGGATTGGTTAGTTTCTACCGTAAGTTCATCAGGAATTTTAGCAGGATTAGTGCACCGATGATGGACACAGTGAAGAAGAGACACAAATCTTTTCACTAGATAGAAGAAGCCGAGAAAAGTTTCAATTTGCTGAAAAGGAAAATCACAGAACAACCAATTCTGGTGTTGCCGGATTTCAAAAAGACATTTCAGGTAAAATGTGATGCAAGTGGATTTGCAATAGGGGTAGTCTTGAGCCAAGAAGACAGGCCGATAGCATACTTCAACGAAAAGCTGAATGAAAAGAAAGTGAAATACTCCACATATGACAAGGAGTTCTATGCTATTATCTAGGCATTGAAGAAATGGAGGCATTACTTAATCCCGAAGGAGTTTGTCTTATATAGTGACAATCATGATTTGCAATTTGTGACTCAACAGGAAAAGTTGAATCAAAGACATGTTAAATGGGTTGAATACATGCAGAACTTTACTTTTGTAATTAATCATATTTCTGGAATTGCTAACAAAGTTGCTGATGATTTGAACAGGAAATGTTTGCTATTGCAGGAGTTCAAAGTCAAAACACTGGGTTTTGATGATCTCAGGGACATGTACAGAGATGATCCAGATTTTAAAGGGGTGTATGAAGCAACTGAGAATCCAATTCTTAGGGATAGAAGCCAATGGACATAATACATGATCCAGGAAGGATTATTGTTTAAGGGTAATCAACTTTGTATTCCAAAATGCTCCATGAGGGATAATTTACTGAAGGAGAAACACAGTGGAGGATTAGCCAGGCATTTCGGTCATGACAAGACGTTCTCAAAGCTAGCTGAGTCATATTATTGGCAAGGAATGAGAGCAGATGTCAAAAGATTTGTGGACAGATGCATAATTTGTTAGCATTCAAAAGGGAAGGGACAGAATGCAGGCTTTTATCAACCGTTACCCATACCTGACAGACCGTGGGATGCAGTCAACATGGACTTCATATTGGGGTTGCCGAGAACACAAAGAGGGTTTGACTCAATATTTGTGGTAGTGGATATATTTTCTAAGATGGCACATTTCATACCATGTCAGAAAATCAGTGACGCAACTCACATTGCGAATCTGTTTTTCAAAGAGGTCATTCGACTTCACGACTTACCAAGGAGCATAGTTTCGGATCGAGACACCAAGTTCGTGGGACACTTCTAGAGAACCTTATGGAAAAATATGGGAACAAAATTGTCGTTAAGTTCATCTTATCATCCTCAGATGGATGGAAAGACCGAAGTTGTGAACAAAAGTTTGGGAGACTTGCTGAGGAGCTTGGTGACAGAACACCGCAGTCAGTGGGACAATATTCTGCCACATGCAGAATTTTCTTATAATGATTCAATCAACAGAAGCATAGGGCAGATTCCATTCCATATTGTTTATGGGATGCAGCCAAGAGGAGTTTCAGAATTGAGAGATTCATAATAGAATGCAACTAGGAGTGCTAGTGCAGAGGATTTCACCGAAGAGATGAAGGAACTTCACAGCCAGGTGAAGAAGCGATTTCAGAACTCAAGCCAAGAGTATAAGTGCAGAGTAGATCAACACAGGAGACAACTTCAATTTGAGGTTGGTGATTTGATTCTAGCACATCTGAGAAAGGAAAGGTTCCTGAAGGGGACATATAACAAACTGAAGATGAAGAAGATTGGACCATGTAAGATCTTGAAGAAATTTGGGGTGAATTCTTATGATATTGAATTACCCGATGGGACCGGAATTTCTCTGATATTCAATGTCTCAGATTTGTACCCATACAAAGCTGAGGAAGCAGGAAAAAGTGATGAACAACCATAAGTTCAGTGGACTAAACAAATGCCAGTTGTAGAAAAGATGCAGGTGGAAAGCATACTGGACAAAAGAGTTAGCAAGAGGACCAGGAGAAAATAATACTTTGAATATTTGGTCAAGTGGAAGGGACATCCAGTTGAAGATGACAGCTAGGAGAATGAAGTAGAGATTCAAAAGCATGGACATACCATGCAAGAGCTCATGGACAGGAGACCATGACAATTTTCAAGCAAGGGAGTATGATGTAGGAGCATCGCCAACATCAAGCAAGTGTGGGGCAGGCGCCAACGCATTTTGGCACATGATAAAATTGTTTGAATCTTTTTGAATTTGGATGCACCAAAATTAAATGTAACAATGAAGGGAGGGCGTACTTCCATATTGTAAACATACCTTGAGCGTCCCACTCTCGTCTGTATTAGGTGAAGGCACTTATGTTAGTTAATGTTAGTAGGTAGCTTTGAATTCTCAGATTAGACAGTTTTAGGAGTGAAGAGGGAAAATGGATATAGACACCCTCACTTGTATCATTGTAATAGTAGTAAGATAGAGCATATAGAAGAGAGCAGAGAGCTGTAGTTGAAAACACACATGTACAAAGATTTGAATTAATAGAAAGAGCTTCGATTCAAATTCATGGTGTCATATTCGTTCTCTGTGTATGCATTATGAATGTCATGCTCATGGATGTTTATTCTCTGTTATGCATTTACTTTTATGCACAAATGTATGATTTCATGTTTAATGTTTGAAATCTGAAGAGAGGAAGAGTGGAGAATGAGTTTCAATTGTTTCTCAGTCTGAGTAAGAGTTTTTCTGCAAGGAGTGCAGTGAAATTGTCCGCAAGGTGTGTGTCGACAGAAGTCCGAGTTCATCTCTGAAAAATTAGAAGAGATAACGTTATTCTCATTCTCATAGAAGTGAAAATTTAGCACAAGAGCCATGCAAGGAGTGTGCAGGCTGAGTGAAGTCTCAGGGTTTTCAAACTGAGTGGAATTGTGAAAGACTACTGTCGCAAGGAGTGCACAGAGTCGAAGGATTCAATACTTGGAAGTATTGGAAAGTTGTCGCAAGGAGTGCATGCAGGAGTCATCTTGAAGACTCAAGTTGTGGAGAAGCTCAAAGGAATTTGTGTCTTGAACGTTGGAAGGAGATGCAACAATTTTGGTTCGCTGGCGGACAATTTTTCATGAAAATACCGTATTCGTTTCGCCAAAATTATCAAGGAGGAATTTGACGTTCAGAATCCTTCGTGGAGGATTCGTGAAGTCCCGAAAGCTGTCAGATCTCACAGAGGAGCAGGGGAGTTACGACAACATTCAATGAGTGATATCTCGGAAGAATTAGACCGTAGGATCCGAGCCAACGAGGGTCATTGGATCATCCGCGAAATCGCATCTCGGGATTTCGGGAGGTGAAGGGTCGAAACCTTTGTAACTAGACTTGCGAAATCACGAAAGGTGAAGTCCCGAGGTGGCAAAGAAATCTAAGCCGTCTATTTGATGAGGACAGGTGGTAGAGATCAGGGAATCTTGTGAACTTGGAAGTTCGCTGGGTGAGAGCCCAAAACTTGGGTGCTTTAAGTCGCGAGAAGCGAAGACACGAAGTGCCGAGGTTGCACCTAAGAGACATGTGGCAGAACCACACGGTGGGCCTGGGGAATAATCATCCGGACACACGTCACACTTTTGTAAGAGTCAACATCCCGTTGACCTCTTGCGTCTTGGGAACTCGGGAGATAAGGGAACGAAAGCTCGAGCCTTTGACTTGCGAAGTCGTGAGTAGCGAAAGGCACTAGTACTTAGCCTAGCTGGTGGTTGTGCAGGAAAGATGCTGACGGAGAAGGAGCCATAATCATTTCACGATCTCGGGTATCGCATATTTGGAGGTGGAAGAGTCGGAGTCTCAACTCACGAACTCACGAGTTGCCGAGAAGGAGCTGTGGATCGATAATTTTGTAAATTCCAGTGGGAATCAAAAGAGCCGCTCCAACTCAAGGGCATATAGAACGATCCTGTGAGCGGATTTCGGTCCCAAGGGCCGATAGGTCTGCACCACCATGTCACGTCACATGATCCATGATCCTTGAACTTCCATATACTAGAAACATTCCGAATCATCTCTCTTTCCCGACCACGCTTAATCTTCCAGATTTGTCAATATTAATGAATGACTTGATGTGTCATGATCCTTCATGGCCCCCCATCCCCACCAAGCTTCCTTCAGACATCCCAAAATTTGAGGGAAATACTGGAGAGAATGTGGGTGATCATGTTACTACTTTTCATATTTGGTGCTCATCCAATTCTCTTAATGATGATTCTATTCGTTTGAGACTGATTCAATGCACCCTCATGAGGGTTGTAGTGAAATGGTACATTGAGCTACCAGGGGGAACATACATAAATTTTAATCAGATGGTTTTAGTCTTTCTCAACTACTTCCACTTGTCTTTTCATTACGATGCCAACATAGAACTCCTGTCATCCCTCAGACAAGATAAGGCCATGCATATATTGGACCATATCCAAGAGTTGCATAGATGGAAGAGGTTGATTAAATCCTACATTACTCCAAAGTTTCTATTGGAATGGTTACTTAAGTCCTTATTACCTTATATTTCGAAGGATGTCTCTACATCTGGAGTAATATTTGAGGAGGAATCTATTTTCAAATCCCAACAATTGGACCTCATATATTCTCAATCTGGGATGTTATATGAAATTATTCCTGACGCATCGTGGTAAAATTGTAACCCTAGAAAAAATCCTGGGCCTCATGCCGATGACATCATAGGATTTGAAAATTCTAAGTATACAGACTTGGTGATGATCCAGTTGAAGGATTTATCTCTAAGCCAGTCTGTAGAAAAAAAATATTTTTCTTCGTCCTCCACTCCCACTCAGTGGGCGGATGTGCATTTTGTACAATCATTGACCAACCTAAATGATAACCAACAACTAGGATGGAATAGAAAGAAAGGAAGAGGTAATAATTGTAAGGGTGGGAGAAATAATAAAAAAGCGAAGGAAAACACTAACAATGATATATCAAATAATTATGCTAGTGAAGGAAAGAAATAAAAGAGGAAGGCGAAGTTTCCTTGTAAAATTTGTAAAGACGATCACCTTAGCCACCTATTCCATAAAATTGAGGAAGCGTCGAGGCTCTTATCTAAACTTCCTATTGTGCCGACCAATCCGTTTCCACATAATCAACACATGGATTCAGGGTCCTCCAACATCGAAAATGCGTCAAATGGGAATCCAAACCCCTCGACACATGAAGGTGACCGTCTATGTGTTAATATGGTCAAGTCTCAGATTGATGTAGCCACTTGATCTCGTGATTACGGTTCTTCACAGAATATTATAGGTCTAGAGTATCCCCCTCCCACAGAAACACCTTTGTATATTGAGAATCCAAATCCCCCACCTCGTATTCTGAAAGGAGTACTAAAACAATCTTCCCACAATCCTAATGCCAAAGCTACCTAGAACTATTCAATTGTTGAATATCTAGGTCAAACACCTTGTGCAATGTCGGCTTTAGAGGTGCTCCAGATGTGTCCTTCACATAGGAACACCTTGTTGTCTTCTTTAGGATCTCTAGACCCATGTGGCTCAAAGGTTATTAAGTTTGATGTCACGGATGTTAA
Organism: Picea engelmannii; assembly: GCA_009831015.1. Lineage (NCBI taxonomy): Eukaryota > Viridiplantae > Streptophyta > Pinopsida > Pinales > Pinaceae > Picea > Picea engelmannii. The sequence goes on along the minus strand of ML789083.1, from coordinate 234,469 downwards.
ACCTCTCTTTCCTTACCATGTGGTCTTTCAAATCCATGTGGAGTACACAAAATATACCATCAAACACATTGTAATTGATGAAGGTATTGCAACATGCGTGATGTCCCTAACCTACTAGAAATCCATTGGCTCTCCAGCTCTATCGCAATATATGACTACGTTGACCACATTTGATAGTCATTCGTTCTGACCCCACATAATTCTTCCCGCTTTTCTGGTCTAGTTAGGTGGAAAGACAGTGGAGGTGGTTGATGCACCCCTTGACTATAATTTACTACTAGGGCATAATTGGAATTATGCCATGACCACGGTCATGTCATATGTTTTCTGCACTTCATGTTTTCCCCACGAAGGGAAAATAACAACGATTTATCAATTTTACTTTGCGTATGTTTTTCCTAATGCATCAGTTGGACCTTTGATCCCAGTGATCGACAATTCTTAGCCAAAAATTGAGGATATTGGTGTCGGAATGTATTCCTCTCTCATGGGTACCTTTCATTTCATGGCACCAATACACCACATTTATGCCATGTCCAGTAGGTATTATTCATCGATGAGGTCCATTCCTTTCCGTAATTCATATTTCAATGATCCTTGGACCCTACCTTCCCCGACCATGTCCTGTGAAGGTCAGTCACACGCCGGGATGGAAATTCCACTGTCAATGTTAGAGGTTGTGTAACAATCTGTTCTTAACTCTACTACTGACCTAGATCCTCTCTCCTCACAGATGAAAGGGGAGGATCTCTTTCTAGAGACTGTATGGACCACCTCATCGTCTTGTTCACATGATTTCCTCGACAATACGTTAACTTCATATGAGGCCATATTAGAGGCCATGAATGGTCCCGATAGGCCTTGGTACAATATGCATCATCGCTCTTATTTCCTCCCAGACCTTGTTAGGATCAAACATGACTACTTTAGATATACCTCGAGTGATATGGTCGGTCATGCCGTGGTTCCACTAGATATGCATGGTGTTTATGCCTAAGGAAACATGGAGAATATTTCTCCTCCCATCACTATCGACATCTCTCGAATTCCTGGAAAAATTGAAAACATATATATCGGTGCAGATTGTTCGCCCTAAGAAATGCATATCTACAACGATCTATTCAAATAATTTCATGATGTATTCGCTTGGTCATATGAAAAGATTCCAGGAATTGACCCTCGCATTGTCGAACATGAGATCAAGACTTATATGTATGCTAGACCTGTTTGAAAACATCTTAGAGATATTAATCCTAGGAAGGCCCCTGCTATTAAGGCAGAGGTAGAGAAGATACTTAATGTTGGTTTCATCTACACGGTTCCTTTGACTAAATGGGTGTCCAACCCCGTTATCGTGAATAAGAAACAAGGAACCATCTGCGTATGTATGGATTTTCTATACCTAAACAAGGCTTGTCCTAAAGACAACCTCCAGACTCCTTTCATTGACCAGATTCTCAATGAGTGTGCGGGAAACAAATATTTTTCTTTTATGGATGAATTTTCAGGATATAATCAAATTCAAATCAAACCCGAGGATCAACACAAGACCATGTTTATTTGTCCTTGGGGTACTTTCACATATCAAAAAATTCCTTTCGTCCTTAAAAATGTTGGAGCAACCTTCCAACGTTCCATGACCTTTTATTTTCACGATATCAAACATATTGTCGAAGCTTACCTCGATGATCTTGCTGCTCACTCTTGCAAGAGAGTAGATCACTCTAATCACCTTCGACTAGTATTTGAGAGATGTCGTTATTATCGCATCCATTTAAACCCTCACAAGTGCATGTTTTGTGTTACGTCTGGCCTTCTGTTAGTATTTTAGTCCCTGAGCACGGGATCATGGTGGATCCTATGAAGTTTGAGGCAATACTTCAATTTCCTCCCCTGCGCAACATTAAAAAACTTTGGGGGTTATAGGGGAAAATTAACTTTTTGCATCGGTTCATAGTGAACTATGAAAATTTAACTAAGGGTTTCATGCATCTGTTGAAGAAGGAAACTCCATTTATATGGGATGAGCGAGCCCAAGAATCATTTGATGCTCTTAAGAAAGCATTGGTATCGACACCTCTGCTGAAGCCTCTAGACTATAGTAGATATTATTTTATTTATATCACTGTGTCTGAAGGGACGGTTGGTATGGTTATTATTTAGGAGGACGATGAGCTCCATGAGCACATTGTTTACCATCTTAGTCGAAATTTAGTCAGTTATGAAATTAAGTATTCTCATGTCGAGAAGCTAGCCTTGGTCATCGTACATGTAGTTCAGAGATTACGACATTATATATTGCTTTGCAAAACTACCATAGTTGCAGATATCAATCCATTTTGATTCATCCTTACCGAGAATATCATAGGGGGAAATACAATAATTGGATTGTTATTTTGTAAGAATTTGACCTTGATTTTTCTTCGACGAAGTCTAAGAAATTGCTAGTTTTTTCTAAGTTGATATCAAAATTCCCTCGATTAGATGAAGATGTTATTCATGATGATTCGTTCATGGATGAGCATATCTTCCTTATCTCATCTTCGGACCCTTGGTATGGAGATATTATGATTTATCTTCAAACATTGAAGTTACCCCAACACCTATCGAGAGACGATCAACAATGTATATTAGATCAAGCTAAAAACTACTTTATCTTCGATGACACTTTGCATCTTCAAGGAGTGGATAAGATATTTCTTCGTTTCTTGACTCACGAGAAAGCTGAGTCAGTTCTTAATGAGTGTCACAGTGGGGCTTGTGGTGGTTAGCTATATAGGCTTGCGACAACCCAAAATTTTTTGCGAGATGGTTATTTTTGGTCGTTAATTTTTAAATATTGTGTTGAAGCGATCAAGAAGTGTCACCCTTTATAGGTGTTCGATCGAAAAATGTGCTCTCATCTAGCCCCTCTTTAACCAGTCATCACTGCCGGTCCCTTCACCAAGTGGGGGGTAGATTTTATGGACTGTAACCAATATTTGGCTGGGGGGAATGAACATATTATCATGGCCATGGATTACTTCAATAAGTGGGTAGAGGCCATTCCTACCATTAAATCCGATGGAAAGACTGGAACATTCTTCGTATTCAACCAAATTATATCCTAGCTTAGAATCCCAAAGGAGATTTTCATTGATCATGACAGTCACTTTCAGAATGAAATGATGAAGGAGTTAGCATCAAAACTAGGGTTTAAGAATGATCATTATTTCTCTTACTATCCCTAGGAAAATGGACAAGTAGAGGCTGTGAATAAATCTCTCAAGACCATCTTGCAAAAAACTGTCAGCCATAGTAAATCTGACTAACATATAATGCTTTACCTTGCACTTTGGGCATATCGAACCTCGGTTAAGACTTCCACTGGTTTTTCTCCTTTTTAGTTAGTACAGAGAGTGGAGTCGATCCTGTTGATTGAATGCGAAACCCCTTCTGTTAAACTATCAATTGAGATCCTACCTGACACATATGATCTTGAAGAACACCTCATGCACCTAGAGCGTCTAGATGAGCAGGGTTGAGATGCCTCTATAGATTCAAAGAAAATAAACAATGTGTTAAGGTTCAGTATGATAGGTCTCTCTATCCTCAAAAGTATGCTGAGGGTTACTTGGTTCTCCTATATGACCAAGCCAAAGAACCGTTGGGGGTAGGCAAGTTCAACCTCATGTGGCATGGTCCTTATATCGTGCAATGTGTTTTAGAGAAAATGAGCCTATGAATTGGAGGATTATGAAGGGAATATGATGGATGAATCTAGAAATGGGCTCTACCTTAAAATATATTACGCTTGATCCCTCAAGCTTGGGCGTGAATCTTTGTATACTAGTGTATCTTAGTGTATATACATCTTTTTCCTTGTGTCATCGAATTGCTTATCAAGTTTTCCCTTGGTTGGCATATTTCAACGGAGTCTTCGGTTTACTTATGATTCGTAGATGATGCCAATTGTCAAACACAGAACATGGCTTCCATCGCTTGGGTCTTTTCCTCACCCGAGGGTCAACTGGTGTCTTCCGGTGGTGTTTGTATGGATCCATCAATGAATAATGTGGCTAATTATAGCATCGTTATAGAACTATTACACGACACCATTTCACATGGTGTTCAATCTTTAGAGGTTTGCCTGGACTCCCAGTTAGTTGTATGCCAGTGTTGGGCACAAGCCCATTTTTGGGAAAAGGCTAATTTTGGAGAATGAAGTGAAAATAAGGAAAATACAGCTAGCAGGAAAAGCAACACATGCAAAGTAGAGCATATGCAAAGGAGGAAAGCATGTGAGGTGTGCATGAAAGAAGATTGAACCATGCTAGGGTTAGGGTTTTGGTAAGAGGATGTAATGGTTGATAAGCCAAAAATAAGTATAAAGAGGTACCTAGGAGGTCTAGGTCAGGTTTCAGAGAGTTGGATAGGGTTCGGTGTGATTGGAATTTTAGAATTCCAGAATGACTGTAAAATCCGAGGTTGTTTTGTAAGCTGTTGAGCTGAAGAAAGCAAAGAAGGTAGATCTTGAGGGTTAGATCACATGATGAGGAGCATGGTGTGATATAGTCCACCTCATTAAATATATTGATCCAATAGAGGGAGAATTGTAATGTGCATGACGCCATAGATGACATAACAATAATAAAATATCCCAAGAGCCAGATCTTTGTGGATGTAGCCCAGGAGGGGGTGAACCATGGTAGCTTATGTGTTATGTGAATTATTCATTTCTATATATTTGTTGTTAATTATTAGTTCTTAGATGAATGTTTGATGAAGTAGCTAGATTTGATTGTTTTACATGCATGAATAAGAATGGCAGAGTACTTATCATATATGGATGTTATAGTAAATAAATAAATATCACAAGGTTCAATTCCATATCCCCACTCATTCCCAGGATGAAATCACCTGAGCGTTGCAACCACCCATATAACTATCTCGGGTGAGAATACACAGTGCACCTTGTGTACTACACCACCTTCTGGTTTTCCAAGGGGGGCGATAGTTTTAGAGGTTTTTTTTGGAAACCATAATAGATCTGAACCTGAGTCAAGCAAACAATGGTAGAAAGAGAGAACTAACCAACAAATGGTTCAATTACTGGTTGAAACTGCATGGGATTGAGTGAGGGGTATCTGCGAAAGAATCACACATAAAATGATAGAATAAAGGGGGATGTTTAGACCATGGAACCCAACGAAGGGGGAGATCGAAAGTTGGTTGAAAACAAAGGAGATGGAATTTGCGTAGAAAGATAACAAAAAACTGAAGTTAACACTGCACAAATATCTGGACAAGTACATGTTTAGCGACCTGCATGAGCTACTTTTCTATGATTTCCCACATGTATTACAAGAGTGGATGTTGAGGCTGAAATATAATCATCCTATGAATAAGATCAAACAGATCGAGTGGAACCATGTAGAGATTAGGAAGTTAAAACAAGTAGAGAACAAATTCACACTTAGAGTGTATTTCTCGCTAGACAGTATTGTCGCAGGATTTATCACAGAATTTTCTATAGATACCGCGAAGTCTTACAACACAACAAAGCAAGAGTTCCTGAAGGGACATAGAGGTATGTATATGAGATCGCTGTATACTTCCATGAAGAGTTTATTGTATGATGGCCCTTGACCAAGTTTTGAGGATCCTTGTTCATGTTTGACCTATTTTTGGGACTTCGACAGGCTATCGAAGGCGGAGCGCAAGACAAAGTAGAGATCATGGGATATCGGCCCCTTTTAGGGCCCTTTTTGGGATTTGGAATTATGTAATGGGTATGGGAATTTCGGCCCATGGGTTTACCCATGTTTAGGCCCAATTTTGTAATGTATAAATAAATATCTAGGTGATGTAAGAAGAGGCCGGTGTGCTAAGCGCTAGGTGCTAAGTTCTTAAGTTCGATCTAAGTGATTGAAGGACTGTAAGAGCTCTGTGCATGCTGTGTGAAACTTGCAAGGATGAGTGCAAGTGAATGTAAGAGATTGTGAATAGACTTAGTGCTGTGACCCAGGGAAGGTGGATCTAGCGAGGTGTGCAAATCTCCTGTCCTCTGCGGAGTAGGGTTTTTGTGGCTCTGTGCATGTAACTAATTGAAAAAGATAATAAAGAAGATGAAGAGTTGGTGGACGTAGCCCTAGGGTGGGGGTGAACCACATACATTCTATGTTTCTCTTCTTTGTGCGATGTACTGATGTGTTTATATGTTTACTTTCTTAGTTCTTTGATATAGATGAATGGTAGATAGATATGTTAATGCTATGTGCCTAATAGTATGGATGAATACTATATCTAGCCTATGTGGATGTGCTTAGTGCTTGAATATAGTAGATCAGATTAAATATTGTGATGCTCTGTAATTGTTAATGTTTATGCCATTATTATAGTTCTTTGCATTTCAATAGATAAGAGCAACATATGAATAAGATCACTAAGAAATACACATTCACAAGAGACACAACATTTATCCTGGGAAACCCTCTAGGGGAAGAAAACCCAACAAAAACTTCCTTATCATAAATTGCCAATACAATGTCAAGAGATAACTCAAACCAATACAGATAGTCCTCTCCAAAATATGCACCACTCTTCTCCCTCTCTCCTTTGTAGATAATAGATCAGAACTTGTCTCTCAAACTGAGCAAGTGAGTTGTCTCCAAATGAGGCGCTAACCTCCTTTCTTTATACAAGTCTGGCACATGTGAAGTGTCTCTTCATTGGTAGGGATGACTTCTCCAACTGGGTGGGTAAACCCACCTTTATTATATTTCTGGGTCTTCTCATTAACTACTGGAGCCGACTTCTTATTCTTCCTATTATAATTGTCTCTTAACCAATCCGAAAAAGGGGATTTGGTCCTATTACAATAATCGACATGATCAATCCACAATGGGGATTGATCCTATGAATAATATATCAATAATAATAAGAATACTCTTTGCAGCTACAATATTTCAACACTCCCCCTTAACAAGAAGGGTATTCTTCAGCAACATCATGCGAGAGAAAGAGGACAACATCATCAACAACATCAAATGGGAGGATAGCATCATCAATATCATATTGGCTGGCATATCTATAAATCATCGGAAGTTTTCTTCATCTGCAACATCATCATTCTCGAAAGAATGCCATCGTCATCTGCATCAATATTTATCAGTATAAAGTGATACCTCATCACAACACTAGGCTGGCCCATCACAGTACTAAGATGCTTCTATGTCACAACTATTAAGCTGGTAGCTCAGTGTAAGTCACATCTTGCTTTACGTCTAACAACTAGGTCAGAAGCAGGGAGTCATCTTGCTTTACGTCTAACACCGAGGTCGGAATCAAGGAACACACACATCATCTTTCTTTACGTCTAACAACGAGGTTAGAAGAAATGAGTCATATTGATTTACGTCTAACAACGAGGTCAAAAGTAAGGAACAAACACATCATATTTCTTTATGTCTAACAGAAAGGTCAGAAGCAAGGAGTCATCTTGCTTTACGTCTAACAACGAGGTCAGAAGCAAGGAACAAACACATCATCTTGCTTTACATCTAACAACGAGGTCAGAAGCAAGGAGTCATCTTTCTTTATGTCTAACAACGAGGTCAGAAGCAAGGAACACACACATCATCTTGCTTTACGTCTAACAACGAGGTCAGAAGCAAGGAGTCATCTTGCTTTACATCTAACATTGAGGTCAGAAGCAAGGAACATCTTTCTTTACGTCTGACAACTAGGTCAGAAGAAAGGAACACATCACATCTTGCTTTACGTCTGACAGCTAGGTTAGAAGCAAGGAACATCATCACATCTACTCCCCCTTTCGAGGAAGGTCCTTTCAGACTATGCCAAGCTTATCTCGGAAGTACTCAAACTTTACATGAGATAGAGGCCTGGTCAACATGTCAACAACCTGTTCATCCATACCGATGTACTTGAGCTTCAAGGCTTCTCTCTGTACCATGTCGCAGATGTAATGATAACGGATCTCTATGTGCTTCGACCTATCATGGAATACATGATTCTTTGTCATCTTTATGTAGCTCTGGTTGTCACATAGAATCATGGTTGCTCTCATCTCCAAATCAAATAGGTCGGTCAACAACTTTCGAAGCCATATAGCTTCGCAACTAGCAGAACATGCAACAATGTATTTTGCTTCCACTGTGTTGAGATCAATACTAGATTGCTTCCTACTCTGCCACAAGATCATGGATGATCCCAAATTGAAACAACATCCTGGAGTGCTTTTCCTGTCAGAAACACTTCCTGCCCAATCTGCATCAGTATATCCACTTAATGTGAAATCATGATCTCCATCATAGCTAAGACCATAATCTATCGTACCTTTGAGGTACCTCATCACATGTTTTGCAACCACTAGGTGAACACGTCTGGGTTCTACCAGAAACCGACTCAAGGTGTTCATGGCAAAACAAATGTTTGGTCTGGTGTTCATCAGGTACATCAACGATCCAATAATTTGTCTATATAGTGTGGCATCAATCAATTCTGACGACGTATTGACTAGTAGCTTCAACTTCGCTTCCATGGGTGTATTCATGGGCTTGCATTCCATCATATCGAATCTCTTTAAGATTTCAACCATGTACTTCCCTTGGTTAAGGAAGATCCTCTCAGGACTCTGCCATACCTCAAGGCCTAAGAAGTAATGCATTAGGCCGAGGTCTTTCATTTCAAATTCCGAGGCAAGTCTCTTTTTACATTCAACGATGAGATTTTCTTCTCTAGTTAAGAATAAGTCATCCACATATAGTAGTAAGATTATTGGCTCATTATCCATAATTTTGAAGTAGATATTTGAGTCTGCTTTACTCTTGGTAAAGCCTAAGCTCGCCAAGAAACTGTCTATACGGCCATACCAAGCTCTAGGAGCTTGCTTCAATCCGTATGAGTCTTTCTTCAATATGCAGACATGAGACTTCCTGTCTTCTACCTAAAATCCTTAAGGTTTCTCTATATACACTTCCTCTTCGATGACACCATTTAGGAAAACTCTCTTCACATCCATCTGGTGCAACTTCCACTTCATCTTAGCTGCAAGACTTGTGATGGTCCTGATCGAAGTGTATCTGGATACAGGAGCGAATGTCTCTTCATAGTCAATGCATTCGTTTTGGGAAAATCCACGAGTGACAAATCTTGCTTTATACTTCTCAATAGTTCCATTAGTAGCATGTTTTATTTTGAAGATCCATTTGTAGGACACCCCATCTTTATTCTTCGATCTAGGAACTATTTTCCATACTTCATTCTTCATTATGGATTGGTATTCCTCTATCATGGAATCTTCCCATTCTTTTCTCTGAATGGATTCTTTAGAGCAGGTAGGCTCCTCTTCTAGAAGATCACACATCAAAGCCGTATAACTGGAGAATGGCTTTGGTCTTTTCACCTGTCTCGTAGTTCCTTCGAGAACACCATATTTCTCTCCATCTTGAATAAGCTCTCTAGACCAAGTTGGATTTCTTTTATGGAGGATCGTCGTCTGAGGAGGTTCTTGCACTTCTACTATATCATGGCCTTCTAGAAGTTCCTCATCAGGGGAAGTTACGACTTCCCTCTCTGGTTCTGCAGCTATGGGAACCTCCCTCATTGCAGTATTGGGGATTACAGGTTCCTCTTCATATACCTCTTCAAGCTACCACATTTTAGATTTCTTGAGCGCTGCATCTTCATCAAAGGTCACATCCCTGCTGATCTCAATGTGATATTGACCTGGTATATAGATTCTGAATGCCTTGGAGACCTCACAGTATCCCACAAATATTCCCTTCTTTCCTGAAGGGTCCAACTTGTTTCTCTTTTCTTTAGGTATATGAATAAACACTGGACAACCAAATATTTTGAGATGGCTTACCTCTGGCTTCTTTCCAGTGAACATCTCTTCTGGTGTCTTGAGCCCAAGTGCATTATGGGGCAATCGGTTCTGCACATAAAAACTTCCATTGCTGCTTCTGCCCATAAGCACATAGGAAGATCTTGATCGTGGATCATAGTCTTCACAGCTTCCAGTATGGTTATGTTCTTCCATTCAAATACACTGTTTTGTTGGGGATATTGATCCCAACATCTTTGTATATGTTCACGAACTCTTTTGAGGTATAATATCCTCCATTATTTGACCTGAGTATATTAATCTTCCTTACAGAAAGGTTCTCTATCAAGGCTTTGAATTCCTTGAATTTGCTGAACACTTCAAATATATCCAGGTCTTTATAAGAATAATCATCAATGAATGATACATAGTATACATACCCACTAATGGAGGATGATGGCACTGGGCCACATACATCTGAATGAATGATTTCTAGGACTCCTTCTGCCTTGTTGTACCTCTTCAGAAACAGGTTCTTGATGTTCTTCCCTTGTGCACATCCATTGCATACACTTTCATGGTCACCTATGAGTTCTGGTAAACCTGTGACCTCTTTGCATATGTATGGTAGTGCCTTGCAGTTGATGTGAGCTAATCTTCTATGCCAATATTATTCAATGGTGTGGGTCATAGCAGCTTCTGAGTGACCCTTTAGCTCATGCAAGTCACCTTCTTCTCCTCCAATGATGATTGATTCATTTATGGTCTCTTATTTATCACGTTGCTTTCTACAACCTTCACTATAGCTTCCTCAGGGTTATTACATGTGACCTGGAGCAAGATAAACAAAGAAACAAGAAAGAATAATATCCCTCTGATAATGTAAAGCAATAGAACGAACAATCATCACAGTAGCTCCTTTAGAGCTATCACTTATAATTTATCTGAAGCAAAGATTAAAAGTAAGGAATACAATACAAAATGAGGTCAACACTCTTATAGTGGTTTGACCAAGCATTCTTCCATGGAAACCTAAAACTAACACACAAGGTTTCTCCTAGAGGAGATGTTAGTTGTATCAGGCAAAGCATATACCTCTATATGCTTACATGCTATCAGGTATAATACTTTACAAAGACCGTTGTCTCAACTATAGTCATCAACTTGTCATGTGTACCTTTGAATCTTGATTAATCAAACCTGGAGCCTTGTCCTCAAGAATGAGTGCTTGCTTTTCTTCCAGGCCTCCTTCACTCAAGTGATGAGTGATTTCTTCAACCTGTCTTCTGTACTAAGACAATATGCTATCTTGACAAAATGTTAGGTTAGAGGATAATCTCTATGATCAACTTTCAATCCTTCTAATAATTTGATCATAGCTTCAACATGCAACACTAATTAAGATAATGTCATGAAAAATAGATGTATATCAGAATAATCACACCTGAGTTGCATCATTCCTCTAAATGTGTTGGATCTTGAGATCCTTCTGGATCTATGGCAAGATATCCCTTCTCTTGCAAATACTCTTTAGGGTTTAACCATTAAACATATGTGAGTGCATACCTCTGATGACATTTGCAGGTGGTGGCTCCATCTGGTAGCAACGGTAATCATTACCAACTCTTAATAAAACTTCAAGGGTGACTACCACTAGTAGTATGAATGCTACTGCAACTGGTACCGCAAATGCAACTGTTTCTGAGACTGCAACTTTAGGGTTTTATGAGAAAACCCTAATTTTTCAAACTTCAAATTTTTAAATTTTGATCCAGGGGATAGATGTGCTGAGATTAGGCGAGTTAGCTGGTGCAGTCAGATTTCTAGAAATCCAAATTTTACCCCCTCAAACTTGATCTGCGGATTTTTGGACTGGTGCTTCTGGTTTTCTGGTACTTCTGGTACTTTGGTACTTCTGGTACTTCTGGTACTCTGGTTTTCTGGTACTTTGTGAAACTAGGGTTTCACTTTCCGGGAGATCCAACCACTGAAAAGGTGCGCTGATGATGCCAAATTTATCCTTAGGGGAGGGCACAACTTTCTATATAGTTTTAGGCCTAAAAATATTCACTTTTAAAAAACCTTAATTTGCAGGTACTGCAACAGTGACGTTTTTCCTCCTGCGAAATATGCTTCCTTCAACTTGGCTATGATACCATGTTAATGTTTATGCCATTATTATAGTTATTTGCATTTCAATAGATAAGAGCAACATAAGAACAAGATCACTAAGAAATACACATTCACAAGAGACACAACATTTGTCCTGGGAAACCCTCTAGGGGAAGAAAACCCAACAAAAACTTCCTTATCATAAATTGCCAATACAATGTCAAGAGATAACTCAAACCAATACAGATAGTCCTCTCCAAAAGATGCACCACTCTTCTCCCTCTCTCCTTTGCTGGTAATAGATCATAACTTGTCTCTCAAACTGAGCAAGTGAGTTGTCTCCAAATGAGGTGCTAGCCTCCTTTATTTATACAAGTCTGGCATGTGTGAAGTGTCTCTTCACTGGCAGGGCCGACTTCTCCAACTAGGTGGGTAAACCCACCTTTATTATATTTCTGGGTCTTCTCATGAACTACTGGGGCCGACTTCTTATTCTACCTATTATAATTGTCTGTTGACCAATCCGCAAAAGGGGATTTGGTCCTATTACAATAACCAACATGATCAATCCACAATGGGGATTGATCCTATGAATAATATATCAATAATAATAAGAATACTCTTTGTAGTTACAATATTTCAACAATAATTAGGGTTTTATCTGTGAATTAAATACTGGTTAAGTATTGATGATCTATATTGCTAAGTGCTTTGTTAAGGTGTTACAGTCACAGATCTGCGTCCCAGCTAAGGTTGCAGACACTAGATTCCTACAACCACCCCTACCTCTACCTCAGGTGAGACTTCATCTGCTTCATAGGTGTTTTCGAAAGGGACGTTAGTTAGGGTTTTGTTGGTGCACTGTTGTAGTGTTGAACTTTGGGTCTGCCCCTGTGCCAACAAATGGTTCCATTGCCAGGACTGGAATTGTGATTGCTGGGAACTAAGGAAAAAGAAGCTATGTGTGAAGATCCAACCTAAAACTATGAAATCTCCGTGCATAGATCTGTGCCAAGAAGAAGGGTCAGATCTGAAGAAAAGAGGTAAGATATGAAAGCTTTGTGCTCTCAGAAAGGTAAAAGTGAAATTTTTTTCTTAAAGAGGTAAGATTTGCAAGCTCTGTGCTCTGATAAAGGTAAGAATAGTGAAAAGTTTTAGATCTGAAATATTTGTGCTCTGTTGAAGGTAAGACTAGTGGAAATTTTTGTTTCTGAAGTATGGATCTAGGTATGTTTGATAAGATTTGTCCTAGCTTGAAAACTAGGGCACTGATAGATGAAAGAAGATTTGTCATGAGTAGATCTGATAAGAATAGTGAAAGATATGTTATACCTATGCATAAAGAGAATGTTTGGACTAACAAATGGATGCAGGATCCTAGAAAGAATTTTTTGCAGGTTAGCTACTATGATCCTAGTGCGTAGTACAAGAAAGGTTGGGGACCATTTAAAAGAAAATGAGGATTAACCCTTTGTTACATTTACAGAAGACCGAGACATCTGGCTAAGGAATGCCCTGGTATAATATCTAGTTGTCTTTGTTGTAGAGCTATGGACCATGAAGTATTGGATTTCCCTAGAATGATTGTTAAGGTTGAAAGAATGAATATGAACCAAGAAAACCCGAAGGCAGATCCAAAAACTGAGATTATGGCAGAACCCCAGAAAGAATCAGAGAAAGTATTACTACAGATGAAAGGAACCCTAAATGACCACTGACATATCAACTTATCAGAGATATTCAAAGGAAAATAATGCATAGAAGCAAGAATAAGAGACTTCAAAATTGACTGTGTTCTAGATGAAGAAACACAGGTGAATATTATGATAGAAAGAACTTGGGAATCTCTAGGAAAGCCTATTATGATTCCTTCACTGAGAGGAATAGGATTATTTAGAGGAAAATTGACAACCCTATGTGGAAGACTAGCCCAGGTATCTATGAGTTCCCATGGAGCTTCGACAGAGGAAGACTTTGAGGTTGTTAAATTTATTGAGAAGAATGCTCCATTTACTATGTTACTAGGAAAACCTTGGATCGAGAAAGACCAGACTAGAAGGAAAGGAGAAGAAGTCTTAGAGCATAAAAATCAAGAATTAAAATATTTCATGACTAGGAAGATCACACAACTGATTGAAGAACAAAAGAACAGATAGAATCTACTTAGGACCAGAGACTTGGATGTCAAAGTTGCAAGAACACAAGAACATTTGCAGAAGACTAAAGCACCTACCCCAGTTAAAGAAGAAGTATTACCCGAGCATCCAAGGAAAGAATCTCAACAGTGTGAAGTTATTATGCCAAAAGAAGACAAGAATCAGAATGGAAAGAGGAATAGCGAGATGAAGCTCACTAGGAGAAAGGATATAAATCTCAATAAGAAGAGATCCAAGATCGAAAAGTCATAGAAGGGTCCAGAAGGAACTACGCAAAGGGAAAATTTACAAAACTGGAACTTCGCTAGGACATCAGAACAACGTCACATGGAACTTCTCCATGGCAAAGAAATATAGCCGTTGGGAACAATATAACCATTATACCATCACCCTAAATGGGTAGAAAGACATTTATGGTCAAACATCTCGCCATCAGACTGTTGGGACCGCATTGTAATGGACATAACTGAGTTAATGGAGGCTTCTCGCCCATTGGAGAGATCCTTTGCTTCATTATCTGTTTATTCCGTCAAAACTTGCACCGAGAACACTTTTGCTAACCATGAATATGAGGTTGTAGATTAGTTTATTCCACATAGTGATCATCACGCTATTACCATCCGTCCCGTTGCATTGATTATTTACTCTTCAAACCTAAGATATTCAACCACGAGCATGCATGTTGGATGAGCTTAGTGCTGCAGAGAAAATAGTCGAAGAAGTTCTCATTGACCTCATGATTGAAAGAGTAATGTATGTGGGCGTAAAAGCGTCGTCGATACGAGGAGTGAAAGCCTCTCCATCGACTACTTGCATATCCAGGCCATCCCAACCTACAACAGAGAAGAGAACCAAGCACAGAGATGACCTAGCAAATGTGAAGCAGATCCTGACCATATTGCCTGACTACATCCCGTGCCTGGCCGGTGTGGTGAGTTGAGATAGTGTGCCAAGAGATTTTGAGTACACCGTGGTTACTGCGTACCTCCTGAAGGGGATATGCGTAGTGAGAGAACAACATGACAAGATCATAGCATTGAAGTTCAATGACTTTAACCTTAGAGATCACAAGAACCATAGCATGCTCGCCCCATACAAATACTTGACCAAGACAAAGGGGAAGAATTCAAAGATAATCCCCCAGCCATGGACGATGAATCTCACGCAGTCGACCCTGCTGAATGTAATGAAAATCCCACACTTTGAAAGGAACCAGGAAGTTAACACATGTGTCAAGCTCTTACTTTCATGTTACCATGGTGGCTACTTATGGCTTGACCACCGCATCATAGTCGATCCGACGCTGATCCATAGGATCACAGTATTGAGTATGCAAGGACCTGATCCGCAGGACTTCTATCCAAGAAAAGACACATATCGCACACTAGCATAGAATATCAAGGATACATATGATGATGTTGAGAAAGGGACATGAGGCTACAAGGTAGATTCCATCCAGAATGGCACAGTGCGCCTAACATGTCAATTAATTGTAGGGAAGCTAGTAAAAAAGAACCGACCCATGCAAGTCACAGGATTTGTCATTGACCTTACAGGGAAGTGCGTGGAAGATCTACATATGAACTAGGTGAAGTACCTAGTTAATCATCTTGAACTGGACTGCTGCAAAGCACAAGATCAGGGCTATGAATTCCATTTTAGCTGGATCCTGATCCTCATCGCATTTGTTTCTTCAGAAATTCTGGAAGGTGCAACCTTCCCAAACATCAAGCCATTCGAGCCACTTGTTGCGAAGTTCACCATGCTCTGGTACTCGAGCGATATGAGAAACCAATGGTATTCAAACGCTATTTTTCACAGATATTACCTCCAGCTGAAGAGAGCCATTGAAACTGAACCTCACATGAATCCAAATACCCTACAACAGTTATGACCCCTGATGAAGTTCCGCGCAGATTGACACTTAATCTACATTACAATGCTAGCAGACGAGCATAAGGAGGATCTTCATTCGTACTACAATATCACATAAGAGGACCATGAGGAGATCACTAAGGACTGGTTGGTATACCTCCTTATTCCCACAGACCTTGCAGATATGTCTGACCCTGACAACCTAGAGACCACACAAAAATAACATGATACACCCGAAACAAGAAGAAGGAAGAAGACTGCAGAGGTCCAAGACTTAAGCAACGCCTCAGAAAAGACTGCCTCAATATCACCTAGCCGAGGGGGTGATGACTAAGTGGAAGAAATAAATGGCAAGGAAGATGAGAAAAAACAAGGCGAAGTAACAACGCCTAGAGATGAGACCGATCCTGAGAGCTGCTATGATGAAGAAGAGGAAGGTTTCTCTCCTAAAACCCTCTTCGCAGAAGAAAACCAGAGCCACCTTGACCAAGATGCATACTGTACTCACTACCGATGATTTTGACTTTATCATAGCAGCTCTAAATGATGCATCACAGGAAATTGTGGAGAATCAAGAAGCCAAGCAGGAGGAAATGTATGGCAAGATCGAGGTCAAACTTCGAGGGGTACAATAGGCCCTTCAGTCCAATCATGCAGTTTCCACTGCGCCCCTGCCATCAGGAGAACCAGAGTCGAGAGATGAGCCAGCCCAACTCCGCTGACTAGCAGATGCAAGTGAAGCTCACCTTCGTTGAGCACAAGAAGAAATAGAACAAGCCACCCAGGCCTTGAAGCAAGTGCAAGGAGTACTCATATAAAAATGCTGAGTTGCAGAGTAGGAGAAGGTTGCTACCCAGGAAAAATTGGAAGAGGAGAAAACACAAATTCGACAAGAAAAGAACAGTTGCTCACAGAGAAAATCGAAGTGAAAGAAGCAGTCAACAGATCACTTTGATCTGTGATAGGCTTAGAGACACATGAAAAAGACCGAGTCGCACATCAAGTAGAGTAGCTTGCAGAAGCTATCCAACAACTACAACAAAGAGTAACAGACTTAGAGATCCGCACAGTGCCCAACACCCCGTAGGATGTAAGGGATCAAAGAGAAGCAGCTGTCTAGAGAAAAATTGAGAGAATAAAGGCCCTTGCCATGGAATGCAAGAAACTAAGCAATCAAACTGCCTAGACTTATGAGTGACTCACTAAGAATCCAAAACTGAAGACACTGGAGTCACAACTCCAAAATGTGAAGTATCAAGCATAAACAATACAGGCACAGTTGGAGTGCCTGTCAGCTGATGAAAGAATGAAGCGATCCAAAGAGCAACGCATTGCCCAATAGAAGATCCACACCATTCAGAGAAAAGTCATGGAAGTGACTCAGAGGCTCCAACCCATACAGGATGAGGTTTACCAATTGTTCATAGAGATCGAAGGTTGAGGAGAAGAACTAGAGAAAGTCGTCACTACAGTTGAACAACGCCTAGAGGGACCGGTCAACGAAGAAGTCATCCAAGAATTTGCTGAACAAGAGGCCATGGCACAATAGCAAGTCGAAGAATCTTGAGCCAATCTTGAGGTTTTTGAGGTAGAATTACCTAGATAAGAGTGACTCGAGATGAGTCATAGGTGAGTGTTGGGGGCCTATTGGCCCTTGACCAAGTTTTGAGGATCCTTGGTCATGTTTGAACTATTTTTGAGACTTCGATAGGCTGTCGAAGGTGGAGCATAAGACAAAGAAGAGATCATGGGATCTTGGCCCCTTTTAGGGCCCTCTTTGGGATTTGGGATTATGTAATGGGTATGGGAATGTCGGTCCATGGGTTTACCCATGTTTAGGCTCGATTTTGTAATGTATAAATAAGTAGCTAGGCGATGTAAGAAGAGGATAGTGTTCTAAGTGCTAGGTGCTAAGTGATTAAGTTCGATCTAAGTGATCAAAGGATTGTGTGAAACTTGCAAGGCTGAGTGAAAGTGAATGTAAGATATTGTGAAAAGACTTAGTGCTGTGAACCAGGGAAGGAGGATTTAGCAAGGTGCACAGATATCCTATCCTCTGCGAAGTAGGGTTTTTGTGGCTCTGTGCATGTAACTGATTGAAGAAAATAATAAATAAGATGAAGAGTTGGTGGACGTATCCCTAGGGTGGGGGTGAACCATGTACATGTTGTGTTTCTCTACTTTGTGCAATGTGCTGATGTGTTTATATGTTTACTTGCTTAGTTATTTGATATATATGAATGGTAGATAGATATGTTAATGCTATGTGCCTAATAGTATGGATGAATACTAGATCTGGCCTATGTGGATGTGCTTAGTGCTTGAATATAGTAGATAAGGTTAAATACTACGATGATCTGTAATTAGGGTTTTATCTGTGAAGTAAATACTGGTTAAGTATTAATGATATATATTGCTAAGTGCTTTGTTAAGGTGTTACAGTCACAGATCTGTGTCTCAGCTAAGGTTGCAGACACAGGAGTCCTGCAACCACCTCTGCCTCTACCTCAAGTGAGACTTCATCTACTTCGTAGGTGTTTCCTATAGGGCCAGTAGTTGGGGTTTTATTGGTGCGCTGTTGTAGAGTTGAACCCTGGGTCTGCCCCTATGCCAACATTGTATAACAAAGTATTAATGACAATGGAATTAGACAACTAGACTTCCCTGTGTGCATGGGGGAAGGGGGGAAGCACTGACTAGAGATTGAAGGATGGAAGGAGAAATGGAGAAGGGAAAGAAGGAAGCCATGGACCCGATCATGATGGAGGAAGATCATATCAAGAAAATAATGGAAACAAATAGAAAGACGCGCATTGGAGAACCCTACCAATATAATATGAATAATAAGAAGAGAGCCATAACTAAAATAGAGGGATTGACAAGTGATGAAGAAGAGATAGAGGATCTATGTGTTGTGGAGCGAATGAGGAAATCCTGCACACAACATATGAAAGGAAGACATTCATTCCAAGAGAAAGAACCAAAGGCATAACTCCCATCCATGTTAGTGTCAGTGTGGAACCCATAAATCCATGTGAGACTAATACACCAATAAGAACACCACCATTTAGACAACCAAATTTTAGTGGAAGGAAGACAACATGAAGTACATCTAGTCAAGGAGAAACAACTGGAGGAGTCAATTCAGGAAGTAGTAGTCAAGTATCTACACCGCATGGAGGTAGTAGTTCATCATTTAGGATGGTAGGACATGATCCCATCATCAGGTTACCAGAATTCAAAGGAGAGGCATATGAGGACCCTGAGAAACACTTGTTTATCTGTGAGAAGATATGGGAAGAAAAACAGATCACAAATGAGGATACAAAACTTGCGCAACTAACTATTACGCTAAAGACCACACACTATATTGGTACATGATCTTGGCTGTAAACATCCCACCAGGAACAATAAGGATGATTGCATATATCAAGAACCCGCTGATAAATGAATTTCAGAAGCCTAGTTCATAGGATTGGTACATGAATGATATGCTAGAGATTAGATAGAAACCATGATAATCTATTTGGGAGATTGACTAGAGATTCAAAGGATTGAAGGGAAAGCTAAAGTATGTCATGACAGATATGAAACATAGACATCTATTTGTGAATTCACTGCTACCACACCTGAAATACCCTTTGAGACAACAAAAGTTTCAAACTCAGGTAGAGGCTCTGCAGGCATCCTTACAACTGGAAGAGAACCAATACCAGAAGACATATCCAAAAATAGAGGAGCTAAAGGAGGATTTGAAGAATATAACATTTCAATTAAACCAGAACATGGGTAAGGACAAAAGAGAAGTTGTTTGGTGTACCACATGGAGGATAGAATGACACCACAATAATGAATGCCCAAATTTCGTGTAGTACATGGAAACAGGATGCCAAACCCTTTGCCAACAAGAGGACTATGGTGTGAGATATGTAAGACACAGGGGCATGATCCATATCATTGTCTAATGATGCAGAAATACCAAACAATGCGTAAGAATTCATATTGCAACTTTTGAAAGTCAGTGGGCCATGATGAAAAAGATTGCAGGACAGTGGATCTGATGAGGGAAAGAACATCAAACACCTATATGGTGCAGAAAGAAATTATGATAGGGAAATTTGTACCACAGTTTAACCAAGTACCAGCCCCACATAACACTGCGCATCAATAGTATAACACTACGCAACAAAGATATAACACTGTGCAACAACAATATAACACTGCGTAGCCATAGTACAATACAACGCAACCACATTATAATCCTGTGCAATATAATCAGGTACCTTAGTACAATGCACCACGAGGAGATCAAATTGGCTACAGATGTGGAGGATGAGGTAAAGGAGGCTTTGGAAGAGGCAGAGGACCACTGGTATGTCATAACTATCAACAACTAGGACAATATGCATGAGAATGTCTAATTCCACCTGCGACATGTATGTATTATCGCGCATCAGATCATGAAACAAAAGGTTGTCCGAAACTATTGGGGAATATCTAGGAGAAGATGAATCAAAACAATTAGAATGTACAGTGGATATCTACAAAATCTAGAGATTATGGAAGAAATATCAACATAGTCACACGCAGAGGAGATAAAATAGGACCTGATGCAGTAAGACAAGATCGAGCCCAACACCAATGGGTGAAGAAGAATGTCGAACCACAAAAGCAATTTGATGCATAGAAAAAAAATGAGACATTCAAGAAATATAGACAAGAATTATTGAAGCCATATATTGCATATACATCAACTGCGCAACATACTCAGGATGTACCAATGTACGAGATGCTTTCATCGCTGGATCACACTAATGAAGCAAAAAATTTTGAACAAGTAAGTACCATAAAATCTTTTTTGCAATCCTGTGTTAAACTACTAAATGATCCATCATCTGTTAAAGTATTAAAAAATATGTTAGAAATATGTAACACAAAGCTAGAGGGGAAGCTAGAGTAGAAAATAGTTAATCATTTGCATACAAGGAGGAGGACAAGCAGAGAATTTAGATTGAATGCCAACATTGAAGATTTCAACATGGAATATATTATACTAGATTTAGGTTCTGAAGTAAATGCGTTACTCAAGAAGACATGGAAATGTATGGGAGAGCCCACATTAGGATATTCACATGTTCAGTTGAAGCTAGCAAACCAACACAAAGTCCTGCAAATTGGAAGGCTTAAAGGAGTCACATTTGACTTGGATGGAGTGTGCACTAAGGAAAACTTTGAAGTCATAGAAATAGTAGATGGTACAACACCTTATCCAACATTGCTTGGACTAGATTGGGCATTTCATAACCAGGCCATAATCAATTTAAAGACAAGAAATATGACATTCGATTCAAGAGAATACTGAGTTGTTGCACCATTAGACCCTTCAGAAGGAGAAAGGTTTGTAGAACCAACTTGTTTGGATTTAGAAGAGATAAACCAGTTGTATAGAACCACCACACACGTAGAATATTATGTTAACCCAACAACAGATGGAGTACTCATTTGGAGAAGTATCCCATCATGTTCTTCAGACTCAGAGACAAGGTTGGAGAATTGGCAACAAATATTACATGAAGTTTCCACAAGAAGTTGTGAAAGAATAGACCACGCAGTAAGATGGGTGGGTACATAATTCAGAGAATCTCCCAGTTTCCATGGCATCAACGATTTAGAATAATTCCTAACAAGATACAAAGATGAGGTGTTATAAAATCAGAGGCTATTATCCCTAGACATAACACTCAAGGAAACACCTGTAAGATGGTGGGGTGAGCAAAATGTTGGCACAGGGGAAGACTTAGGGTTCAACGCTACAACAACGCACCAACAAAACCCCAACTACCGACCCCTTCGACAACACCTGCGAAGCAGATGAATTCTCACCCGAGGTAGAGGCATGGGTGGTTGCAGGTCTCTAGTGTCTGCAACCTTAGCTGGGACATAGATCTATGATTGTAACACCTTAACATAACACTTAGCAGTTACAGTTCGTTAATATTCAACCTTAGTTTAGAGCGCAACTAAACCCAAACAACCGATCAATGCAATATTTATACAGATCCAATATATTCAAGTACTAAGCATACAAACATAGATCATATCTAGCATTTATTCACATTATACAACACTAAGCTACCATATTATATCCTTCTAAGCATACATCAGTGCACTAAGCATTCAATCACACAGACAAGAGAACAACCATAAAGCACATAGAAATCACAACACAAGATACACATGGTTCACCCCCACCTTGGGGCTACGCCCACCAACTCTTCTTCTTTATTTCTTTCTGTCAATATTCTACATGCACAGAGCCATGATATCTTACTCCACAGAGGACAGGAGATTTGTGCACTTCGCTAGATCCTCCTTCCCTATATTACAACACAAATCCTTCCACAATATCTTACAATCACTTGCACTTATCTCTGCAAGTCTCACATAGTATGCACAAAGCAATTACAATTACCACTTGCACCTAGAAATTAACACTTATCACTTAGCATAAAATACTTGTCCCTCCTTCGATCACATAGATTGAACGACTTCCTACATCGCCTAGCTCTCTATTTATACATTACAAAATGGGCCTAAACATGGGTAAATCCATGGGCCGGCATCCCCATTCCCGTTACATAAGCCCAAAACCCAAAAATCCCTAAAAAGGGGCCGAGATCTCGTGAGCTCTGATTCAACTTGCAATCTGTCTTTGATAACCTGTTGAAGTCCCAAAAGTAGGTCAAACATGACCAAGGATCCTCAAACTTGGTCAAGGGCCAACAGGCCCTCAACACTCACCCATGACTTGTCTCGAGTCACTCTGGTCTAGGTAGCTATGCTTCAAAAGCCTCGAGCTTGGCTCGAGATGCTTTGACTTGTTGCTGCGCTAGGGCCTCCTACTCGACAAACTCTTAGATGAATGCTTCGTTGGCAGGTCCCTCTAAACTCTATTCGAATTTAATGACTACTTGTTCCAACTTTGCGCCTTGGCCTTCAATCTCCTCAAATAGTTGGCAAGCTTCTTCCTGGACTGGTTGGAGCCTTTGAGTCACTTCCATGACTTTGCTCTGAATGGTGTGGACCTGCTGTTGAGAAGTGCGCTGTTCTTAGGATTGCTTCATCCTTTCAACTGCTGATAGGATCTTCAACTGTGCCTATATTGTTGTTGCTTGCTTATTTTCCCCCTGGAGTTGTGACTCTAGTACCTTCAAATCAATATCTTCAATGAGTCGCTCATAATTCTGTGCACTGCAAGCACTTAGCTATTTTCATTCCAGAGCGAATGCTTTGATCCTCTCGATTGCACTCCATGTAGTGTCTTCTCTTTGATCTTGCACGTCCTGCGGGGTACTTGGCACTATTCATAGCTCGAGGTTTGTGATTCTCTATTGAAGCTGTTGGATAGCTTCCACAAGCTTCTCTACTTGATGTTCCACTGGGTCTTCCTCCTTTTTTTCTCTAAGTCTGTCACAAAGCAAAGTTCTCTGTTGACTGCTTCTTTTACTCCCACCTGCTCTGCGAGCAACTGCTCTTTCTATTGTTAGATCTACACTTTCTCTTCTTCAAACTTAGTTTGGAGGGAAGCCTTCTCTTGCTACGCAAATCGACGTTTCTCTATGACTACTTTTTGTACTTTCTTTAGGGCCTCTCTGGCCTGTTCAATTTCTTCTTCTGCATGACGAAGGTGAGCTTTAGTCACATCAACTATTCTACAGAGTTGGGAAGGCTCATCTCCCAACTCAGATGCTTCTGATGGTGGGGGCATAGTGGATATTGCACGACTATATTGAAGGGCCTGCTGCACACCTCTGAGTTCAACGTCGATTCTATCATACATCTCCTCCTGCTTGGCTTCATGTTTCTACAAGATGTACTGTGAGGCATCTACTACAGTTGCAATGCTAAAGTTGAAGTCATCCACAGTGAGCACAATCTGCATCTTAGACAAGGTGGCTCTGGATTTCTTTCGGGAAGTGGGTTTCGTGTGAGAAACCTTCCTTTTCTTCAAGGGATCGACCTCATCAGTAGTTTCCCTAGGAGGTGTTACTTTTCCTTGCTTTTGCTAGTCCTCTTTTTCATTTGTCTCTTCTACTTCATCATCACCCCCTCGTCCAGGTGATACTAAAGAAGTTCCTTCCGATGCGCTGCTCAAGTTTTGGACCTCTTCGGTCTTCTTCCTTCTGCTGGGTCCAGGCAGATCCTTTGCTTCATGAGTGGTCTCAGGGTTGTCAATTAGTTCAGGGTCTGACATTTCTACGGGATCTACGGGGATGAGGAGTTCTGCAGACCAGTATTTGGTGATCTCTTCAAGGTCCTCCTTTGTGAGCTTGTAGTACGATTGAATCTCTTATTTATGCTCATCTGCATGCACGGTGATATAAATGAAGTGCCGATATATGTGGAACTTCATGAGGTGTCGGAACCAATGCAGGGCGTTCGACGTCATGCAAGGGACAACTTCGATATCCCTCTTTAGTTGGAGATAATAGGTATGAAAGATTGCATTCAACTACCACTATTTTCCCATATTGCTCGAGTACCAAAGCATGGTGAACTTCACAGCGAGTGGCTTGAATGACTCAATGTCCGGGAAGGTCACACCTTAAGGCATTTCCCAAGTGGTAAATGTAATGAGGATCAGGATCCATCTAAAGTGGAACTCATAGACCTGATATTGAGCTTCGCGGGAGTCTAATTCCAGCTGGTTGACCAAGTAATTCACCTAGTTCATTTGGAGTCCTTCTACACATTTCTTGGCTAGGTCAACAACGAATCCTGTGACTTGAGTAGGTCAATTCTTCCTCACTAGATTTCTTGTGATCAATTGGCAGGCCAGGTGCACTGTGCCATTTTGGATGGAAGCTACCTTGTTGCCTCGCGTTCCCTTTTCTACATCGCCGTAAGTGTCCTTAATTCTCTGTGCCAGGGAGCGGTCGTAAGCCTTCCCTAGGTAGAAGTCTTTAGGTTCAGGTCCTTGCATGCTCAATCCGGTGATCCTATGGATCAACGCCAGATCAATTGTGATGTGTCTATCTAGCCATAGATAGCCGCCATGGTAACATGAGAGAAGGATATTAACACATGTGTTAAGATCCTGGTGCCTTCCAAAGTGTGGGATCTTCATCACATTCAAGAGGTTAGACTGTGTGAGGTTCATAGTCCATGGCTGGGGGATTAATTTCGAGTTCTTCCCCTTCATCCTGGTCAGATAATTGTAAGGAGAAAGCATGTTGTAATTCTTGCGTTCATCTAGGATGAAGTCACTGAACTTCAACGTCGTGATATTATATTGCTACGTTCGGACTGCACGTATCCCCTCCGGGAGGTACGCTGTAACCATGGTGTAATTAAAGTCCCTCGAGGCATTGTCATGACTCACCGCATCGGCCAGAGGTAGGATGTAGTCAAGTAATATGGTCGGGATTAACTTCGCATTTTCTAGATCATCTCTGTGCTTGGTTCTCTTCTCTGCTGCCGGTCGGGATGGTTTGGATCCGCGAGAAGTCGACGAAGAGGCTTTCACTCCTCGCATTGATGAATCTTGAACCCCTATGGAGATCACTCTCTCGGCCATCATATCAATTTAAATTTCCTTGACTAACTTCTCCACAACACTGAGCTCGTCCAACATGCACGCTCTCGATCTGAAAAATCAGGTGGATGGATGAGTGATCAAAGAAATAGAATCAGTGTCGATCTTACTAAGTACAATGTGGTAGCAATGGGTTCTTTTTTTAGCTATGATACAATTTGAAAAAGTGTTCTCGGTGCAACAGTCGACGGACTAAGTAGACACAATGTAACATATCTCTACAACGGATAAGAAGTTTTCCATCAATGCAGTAATGTCTGTTGCGGCGTGGTCCCAACATTTCGATGGTGAGATTTTTGGTCATAACTATTGTTCTAACCATTTTGGAACGTCAGTCCAATGGTTATAATGCTTCCAACAGTCATATCACTTCATCATGGAAAATTTCCATGTGGCATTGTTCTGATATCCCTGATGTTGTTCCAAAGTCTGTACTTAAGGCTTAGAAGTACAATGTCTAGGCATCCGAAAGTGAGTAAAGGGTAGAGAAAGAAGAAACGTCAACCTTCGGCAAGGGAAACTAGGGATGATTTCTATGTTGGCATTGTCTAGCTTCCAAATGTTCCTGGATGTTTGTATCCCATTCAATCGCTACCCATGATCGTTCGAGTTCAACCCGGGTAGTGGCTGTTTTAAGAATAGTATTGAAAAGGTCTAAGGCAATGTGTGTTTGATTTGATAATTCAGGTTCAATATTGGGTTGTGTTGGTACATGGACAGTCATGGAGGAACAATAAAATAAGAAAACCTCAGGGGGAATTTGAGTGCTGTCTCAATTCGGTCGTATAAAAGAGAGTTTACGGTTTCAGGAATGAAAAAGGAATGCAAATCAAAGGCTCTTTCCCGTAACTGGGTTATATTTTAATAAAATGTATGAGGTGGGAGAAAAAATTTAGCTGTCTATCGAGTAAGGCTCCTATCAAGAGAGAATATCACGTATAAACAGAAGAAGAAAAATGTGAATAAATAACCGAATGAAGCATAAAATATATATAGAATTCTGAAAGTGTTGACTGGTCTTATACCTACTGATAGATGGTACAGAGGAAAAACAGTAAACAATATAGAAAACCAAAATTCATTCACTATAGTAGAGGTTGCACTAAATTATAGCGAAGCATTCATCAGATACGAATATGAAATGAAACAAAATATGAGATACAAGAAAAAAAAATCATAACACAATCATGACGGAATTGAGAATCTTTTGATTTGCTTTATATGAACTCTCAAAATGTAGAACCTCTGTTACAATCGACACAAAAAGGTCCAGCCTTTTTTCTTTCTTTCTATGGTATATTTATACAGTTTTACAATAAGATGGAATCTCAATCGTTGCAAAATTTTCAGTTATGATAGGGAGGAGAGTAATCGCTCCATTTCTTCTTCTCTGTCTTTATTTGGTGCCAGAAGCTTGTCCTCGCGCATGCTCGGTACAGGTGACACATCTTTCAACCAACCGAGATATCAGCCTTGACGATTCCACTTGACAATTGGCTTCAAAAGAGTAATAATATTGGGCTAATTGCGGTAATATTTCTTCCATCTGTCTGTCTATGATGTCTATGGCGCACAATTGCACACTTGGTTTAATCATACATTTATCTATTTGGACTATGTCTGCCATAGTCACTTGTGAGATCTCTGCCGAATCTCTTTCCTCTTTTTCCTTTAAATCAAGTGAGATTTTCGCCATATTCATTTGAATCAATGTCTCAACATTACCTTCGCTAACAATGCCTAGCAGATTACCATCTATAGAACTAAAAGCCTCTTCTAAGGATTTCGTTACCCTCTTGGCTTGCAACTTACCTTCTGAGATGCTGTGCTCCCATTCTCTTAATAAAATATTTCCTCTGGTCTGCTCCGAAATGGGAAACCTGGGAATACTTCCTAATTCCCTGTTGTTTGTAGCTATCACAACCTCTTGAAAAGTGACTCATGCTTCTCCAGCTTCTCTTTCTCTAATAGATAAATTTTCCAAAACTTGATTAACCAGTAGGCAGTTGTCCCGAATCACCTCTACCTTGGTGAGTAAATTTTTCTGGGCCGTAGAAACTCTGCTCCGAATCTCCATCGCCTGGGATTGGAACATCCCGATATTTATCACTTTACTTTCGGTGATTTCCACTCTAGCCTATTGCTGTTTGATCAAATCTTTTTGCTGTCTCGCTTGTATCTGACCATTCTAAACCACCATCTCTGCTTGTTCAATCTTAGTCTTGAGCATATCTATCTCACTTTTATCGACCAACCTTGCTTTCTCTATTCCTACACTCGCCTGGTCTTTGGCAGCCTCCTCTACTGTGGCTAGTCTGGCTTCTAGGGTTTTGATGAGGCGATTTTTTCATTTCAGCTGGTTTTTCAAAACCCCGACTGAAAATTGGTTCGCTATGGAATATGCCCCTAATGTCCCAGCTATTTCCGTCATGAACTGTTCATTCTTCTTGTCCTTCCCATCAGTCAATACTTTGTATTTCTTGGCTGTCGATTCCCCTTCCTGATAGAATTCTCTCTTTACCACTGCCTTTCTCTTCTTATCAAATAAGAATTCATTTGGAGGGAGCTCTTCCACCCTTATAGGCCTCAATTCTTCATTTAAGATCCACCCTGCATCAATATTTCCCTGAGTTGAATGAAAGGGAGTAACATATGCGATAGGATATCCAATTTGCTTCGCTAATTGTCCCAGAGTAGTAACCAGAGTCTGCTTCTTTGGTGGTGTTAGCATTCTGTAATTTGCCCAAGGCTGTAAGGCAGTCACAGAGGGAACATCAAAACCACTTTGAGTCTTGGATCTAGCCCTCCAAGACTCAGAGAGGGATCTCTCTGTTTGATATAGCTTTTTTTTAATAGGTATTAGGCTAGTTATGAAAGTGTGGGGTTAGGGTTTTTAAATGGTTGTTTTGGAACAACAAGGAGGGCCATTGGGCAAATGGGGTCTGCGCTTAAATATCTGATTCATTCTCAGATCTAGACAAAGCTCTTAAACAGGTCAAGGTAGTGGAAGTGCTGGATCGAATTAAGTTTTGATGGTGTCGATTTTAGGAAGAAATAGGGGAGGAAAAAGCGAGCAAATGAGCAATTAAGAATTCATAAACTAGCTTTTTAGAGGAGAAACATAAATATTATCACAAGATTAGATGCAGAGTATTTGCTAATAAATTCTGCTCTGTTACTCTTCTTATGATAATGAGAAATTGAAAAAAAATGAAATGATAACATGAAAACACTCAATAGAGAAGGGAAACGCCACCAACACCTCCACACAGGAATCCTGTAAACAACATGTCTATTACTGATCATTCATCTAAAGAGTACAAAAAGAGTTCTCTGGCCAAACACAACCCACAGTCCAGCAAGGAACCTCACAGGTCGACCCATTTTACATTAAAATCCTTTGAATAAATAGGATAGACCATCCCAATAAGTTTCAGAAGTTGGTTTAACCACCTCGGCCAAAAATAGCCACCACTCCCACAAAATTTGGAGCTGTTTTCCATGAAAGATGGACCGGTTTTCTGTGAAAAAGGGGTCCGAACAAACGTGTTTTTATCTTGAACGATGACACCTGGGCGAAAACTGAAGGCAATTATTGTATATGGGCATATACTGGACAAAAAACTCCTTCGGTTTCGCCAAATTCATCCCCAGCTGGCCGTAACAACTCCTGCAAGATCGGGACTGTAACAAATAAACCGAAAATGCGAGAAAAGAGGCTGAAAGATAGCTTCGATTCTCTCTGCTCGTAGCTCCATTGAAAAAATTGAGAGAGGTTTTTGTTCTTCATCCCGTTTTGAGCAAAACAATCTCTCAGATTTTTAAAATATGTCTTCGTTTTCCCAGAAACTGTCTCGGACGAACACATGTTGAAACAGGCAAAAATGACAAAAATATGAAAAAAGCGGTTTTTTTTCATGGAAAGCGGTATTCCGGACCCCCCCTAAGGTGGTAAGCTGTTTTGCAGGGGGGGGG
>ML789083.1:178075-203400 GCA_009831015.1 Picea engelmannii | reverse complement strand
TAAAGGCAAAATGATCGGGGGGGTCCGGAATTGCCTGTAGACCATCCATCTGCGCGCCTCCATGACAACCGTAGATCTTTGTGCACTTTTTAATCCACATTCCAGACCCCCCCCCCACCGTTAAAAACATAACAGTCATGGGGGTCCGGAATCCACTGTTAGCCGTTGATTTACGCGCCGCTAGATCGACCGTCAATCTAAGCATGTTATTTATTCTCCAGGCGCGAATGCAGTTTATGAGGAAAAACTTAGGCTTAATGAATTTTGAGGGTTTGGTGCACTGCTTCCCTTGAAAATAATTTGCAGAGATGAAATATTATTTGCAAACCTATACACCCAGAGTGAAAAATTTCCAGTCAACAGATGATACTATGAATTATAGGGTTATAACAGGTGGGTCGGGAGTCTTTATCTCTGCTTTCAGACTCTTAGTTTGCTCTTCCCCATCCTGGTGTTTTTCTTGACCGGGAGTCGCATCCTTGGAGCCTTCGACATCTTTTTGTTTCACCTCCGTTGTACTCGGATTCTCACCCCGTAATACTGCGGGAAGACAACTGCGTCGATGTTCTTGGAATTTCAGAACATCGATCCTCTCTTCAGGTGCCAAGGTTTGTATCCAAGCTAAAATCTCGGCATAAGATATTGCGCCTCAGAAAATGTCATCCGAGGGTGAATTTTCGTGTTCAAATCTCTCGAGTCCGCAACTGACCAAATGATTACTCACGATCCTTTGCGGATCGTGCTTCTTGAATTCAATAAGGACCAATTTTAGGTCTTCCAAGGTTGCTGCCTCAGATTTAGCATGCCCAAAATCTAACAAAGAATATGAATTTAAATGAATAGGAAAAGGTGGCCATACCTTCTTTGAGTATCCCTTAAGCTCCTTGATTATGCCATCGATTACTGTTTGTCTAACAACTTCATGACAAGCCAGCTTGTCGGGGATGAATAATGGCAATGCATGCGAGGGAACAGAAGCCCCGAAAACTATGAGATATGAGAATTCAGCTTCTACATACCAGTTAGCTATACTGCTCAAATTCATCACTATACTGTCCGAGATCCTGGGTGGCGGGTGGCCGAAAATAGTGACATGCAGTGGTACCATCACCTAGTTGAAGATTTCATATACGAAATATGCCACTTTGTTTTCCCACAATTTCGAATGATAGACGTGGATGGACTCGGCCTCTGCTGGAGTCCAACTCTATCTCATTAAGGGAAATGGTGTTAGAAAGCACACGACATCCATAATGTATGCAGACATAAAAAATGAAGAAATCTTTCCGCTCTCTTTCTGTGCCCGATACTCTGTAACCCGACTGATCAAACTATCAGACAACATTTTCGCCCAGTCGAAGGAACAACCTTCGGTGACTTGATGTATTAGAGACACCCATTGAAGAAAGAAATGTGAGGTGTCCTCTCTTCCGTATAATCTGCATCTCATCATAGCTACATACTTGAACTGTGGTTCCAAGGAAGCTATTGAATATATACCATTACTGTCTGCCCGGAACTTCGCAGGGTGCGAAACCCAATCTCTTATTAAGCTAGACATAGTCTTGTCATACTGCACACATTCCTTCTATTTGAACTTCTCCAAGAATTTGACAACATATGTAAGGTCGGACGCTGTGGGAAACTTGTACATAGCTTGCAGATGTTCAGGAATGAAAGTCCCAATGGTGACCTTCTTCTCGTTGATGATGGTTCTGGTTGGTATGTCCACATGGTCTAATGCCCATCGGACCATATCATAGTAATGGAGCAGTCGTGGCCTGGTCACTACTTTATGCATTCCCGATTGAATGACGATCTTATATTTGGTGGTTATGTCGTATTTTTCATTGTCGTTGGAGTCATCAAAGTAATCCACTAATTCGGCCTGCAAAACATCAGAAACGAATGACCAGTTCGGGACATAGTCGACACTTCGAGGTGAAGTATCAACGACGTTGTCCGAACCTTGTCCTGAAACCTCAATGGCTTTAGATGCTTTTCATGGGGCCATGATGAGAGATCCTGCTTTAGCTCTTATGCGATAAAAATATGTAGACATACAAAAGTTAGCTCTTCAAAACAATCAAAACAGTTCTAGGAGACCCGACAGATCTTGTGGTTATCAGCTTGCATCAAAAGAAGAAGATTATATGTTTTTAATCAGGAATCCCCGTCTGAACTTGGGATGTAGATCAGATTTTTAAAAAGAATTGGTTACCAGAGTAGAGTGGTATTCATGTATAACAAACTTACAGATATCTCAGATATTGCTTCACTTCTAGTGAGCCTGTTCAGTACCCTGGTGAAGTTATTTGGCCCCTTTTACTGAATTTCCTTTCACCACTTCAGAATATATTTGTGCATTTAAATGCTGAGACGAGGGTAATCATTTATGAATTTCCTTTCATCGTCTCTTGGACTAGATGGGGGCAATCATTTCTGAATTTCCTTTCACCACCTGTCTTATAATTTGATTTTTTAGAGCGCGAAGATGGGGGCAATCAGTTTGTATCAGGGTTGATATCTGTGTAATATTTTGCATTATAGGTCTGTCAACTTACTTTGATTACTCGGTACCAACCTTCCCTTAACCTTCACAACACTTTCGTTCTCAGGGAAAAAAGGGAAAATAAATTTCTTAGGGAATTCTATTTGAGCAAGCCTCAATCCTTCGATATTGTTGAAAAACCTAGGAAAGTTAGGATCACTTTAAGCATCCCTTCGTTTAGCATAAGATCGAGGAGTTGTGAAGACTCGCTTTATTTCCACAATCTGCTTTGAAGCTCATGAGGTTGAAACGAAATCTATTATCCCTTCTTATGCGAAACAGAAAGATGCTGACTTTTTAAAAGGTAAACCCGAAGACAGAAAAGGGTGACAGGTAGTGACTTACGGACTGAAAATACAGAGGTCAAAAATTCAAAACTGACTCTTGTAGATCTTTTTTGGGGGCACTTTATTTTGACTGATTGCTTTTAATTTGAGTGAATCGTTTAATTTGTTTTATTCTTTCGTAAACGATTAAACAAGGAAACAACTCCGTTATTTATTAGTTCAGACGATGTTGCTTTCTGAATGAGGTTACCTTGGTTTTCTTTAATAGTCCTTTAGAACATGTCTTTTAGGAAATCTCATCTTTACCTTGTCTTTTCATTTTATTTACACAATATCAAAAATCTCGGGTATCACCTGTTTAGGCCGATTTATTTCTGACACCAACTTTCGGTTTATTTCTCCTGTTTGTTTTGTGTGCAGCTAGAATCCTGTAAGAGGCAAATACGAAAGTTATTGGGGCTATCAGAAAGGTGTTGAAAGTTCATGAAAGAAAAAAGAAAATCAAAAGCAATGCGTAAATGAAAAATATATATATGTGTGCGAAATATATATATAAGTATACAAATTTTTTTTTTTTTTTTTTTAGGTGACTATTATGTCATATAATGCTTCATATAATTCCCATTGACAGGGGCATTGAGGATTTCACCGTCTATATTTTCCAGTAGGAAATAATTTTTTCCTTCCAGAGCCGAGACTCTGAATGGCCCATACCAGAGGTGGTCAAATTTACCATGTTTTGCTGCTTCTTCCCTTCTTGCATCCCACCTTAATACTAAATCACCTGGGAGGAAATATCTGTCCTTTTCTCTATGGTTGAATAATGCCTTCATGTCATCTTGGTACTTCTGCCACTTTTCATCTACTTCGACCCTATGATTTTGAACCTCAATCAACTAATTTATCCTCCTGGTGACATGATTGGGTTCTTCATTTTGATCTTGCCATAACTTCATCACTGGAAGCGCTAGGTTTATAGGTAACACAAAATCTATCCGATATATCATCTGAAAATGTGAAATGCCAATAGACCTTTTTGTGCTTATGCGATTCGCCCACAATGCGTATTTTAAGTGCACATGCCAAGACCTTTTGTTTTCATCCAATAATTTCTTGATTATATTTACCAGGCTCTTGCTAGATGACTCAACCAATCCATTTCCTTGGGGGTAATACGCTGTGGAATGGCCAAGAACGATGTTATACTTTTGACAGAAGCTGATCATAGCCATAGATTTAAAGGCTTGTGCATTGTCTGTAACTATCTTTCAGGGGAAACCAAATCTAGACAAAATGTTGTCTTCTAAGAAATCAATTACCACCGATTCTGTCGCCCTTTTGGTTGGAATGGATTCCAACCATTTAGTAAAGTAATCTATTGTGGTTAATATCCACTTGTGTTGAGAACTGGAATGTGGATTAATCTCACCTATGAAGTCTAGACCCCATTGCTGAAATGGGGCTTCATCTTTGACTGGAACTAAAGGCAGTGCCAGGAGCTTCTGTTTACCTGCAAATAGTTGACAAGGGTCACATGCTCGAACTTTGGCATTAATGTCCGAGAAA
This sequence comes from Picea engelmannii, assembly GCA_009831015.1. Taxonomy (NCBI): domain Eukaryota; kingdom Viridiplantae; phylum Streptophyta; class Pinopsida; order Pinales; family Pinaceae; genus Picea; species Picea engelmannii. The sequence goes on along the minus strand of ML789083.1, from coordinate 198,996 downwards.
AGTTTTGGCTAGTAGTATCCAGCCCTCAGAATTTTGTAAGTTGTAGCTCTCCAAGTGTGATGCCCCCCACAGACTCCCTCATGAAATTCGTCTATAACCCGCCGAGTTTCTGATTCGACTAAACAGAATAACAAGAAACTGAGTGGATCTTTCCAATATAGCTGACTTTCGACGATACAATATTTAATTGCATGAAGTTTTAAAGTCCTAGCTTTTGATGGTGATAGCTCATTTGGGCATTTTAGAGTCAGCAGGGATGATAATATGTCTCTGTACCAGCCTGATGATATGAACTTTTCTTCGATCTTGTTTGGGCCTATTTGCTTATTCAACTCGTTTAGGTTCATGTCTTCGTCGCCTTCTTGCAGGCAATTGATACCTAGTGCTCTGAAATTCGACTCAGCTAAAAGTTTGTCCAGGCCTTGTCCTTTTATCAATTTGGTTGGTTTGACTTCCAGATCAAATTCTTGGATTTTGGCAAGCCATCGCCCTCTTTTTCCATCGCTGTCTGGTTGTACCAAAATATCTTTCACAGAACTGGTAGGTATGTATGCAATTATCTTGAAGTGTAGTACATATGTTCTGAATTCCTTTAATGATTTTACCATGGTGTACGCTTGTTTTTCTATTATATCATACTTCAGTTCTGTGTCTCTAAGGCTCTTTCCGAAAAAGGTGATCAGTTGTTCGAAACCGTCTTTGTTCTTTTGTAGGAGCACCGCGACAATCGTGTGTTCAGAGGCAAATGAGAAAATAAGAAAATCTTTTAGATAGTCGGGGCTTGCTAACACAGGTGCCTCGCTTATGACTTTCTTAATGTGTGTGAACGACGCTTTGGCTTCAGTTGTCCACTTTACTTTGCTGTCCTTTTTCAACATACCTATGATCAGTTTTACAATCTCAGCGAAATTCGGGATAAATCTTCGTAAAAAAATTATTCTTCCTAAGAAAGATTGAATCTCTTTTACATTTCTGGGAATATTTATAGTATCTATCGCTTCAATCCTCTTAGGATCAATCCTGATTCCATCCCTATATACGACATGAACCAAAAGCTTACCTTCCCGCATGACGAAATGTGATTTCTTTGGATTTAAAGATAGACCAAACCTGCGGCATTTTTCGAATGTTTGTTTAAGATGTATCAAGTGTTCTTCGTCGGTTTTAGAGAAAACCATCAAATCATCAAGATAAATGACTATGAACTTATCCCTTTCACTGATGAAAGCGATGTCCATAGCGCGCTGGAATGTGGCCCCTGCATTCATCAAACCAAAAGGCATTTTATCATACATGAACGTACCCCATGGTGTAGTGAAAGCAGTTTTTTATCTATCTTGTTCATTCATGGCGATTTGATTATAACCAGAGAACCCATCAATCATAGACATTCGGTTGGCTCCAACTAACTTTTCTAGCACATGGTCCATTTTGGGCAGCGGATAGTTGTCCTTAAGAGAAGACTTATTTAGATTTCTGAAATCCACACACAGTTTGATTTCCCCATTCTTTTTCCTAACCGGGACCAGGTTTGCTACCCAGTTTGAATATCTTAGAGGTACTATTATTTTCGTGTCTAAAAGTTTCTTAACTTCTTTTTCAATCACAGGTAACAAAATGGGGTTGATCTGTCTAAGATTTTTCCTAAATGGTTTGACCCTAGGCTTTAGAGGTATCTTGTGATCAATTACAGAAGTGTCGTATGTCCTTAACTCATCATAAGACCAGGCGAAAACATCCTTATACTGTCTGAGTAGGTCTTTATACTTACTTTTTATTTCGGGAGGGAGGAATTTGGATATTTTTACCATCCTGGATTCTTCTTTGGTTCCTATATCATAGTCCTCAGCCTCTTCTGGTTGGGGTTGTAAGGTGGATTTTATAGGTATGTCGTTTTGATCAAACACTCTTTCCAGAGGGATCAATTCTTTTGGAATCTGGTTGTTTTTTAGGACCAACATACGATGATCTACGATTTTGTCTCGGAAATCTTGAGGATCCTCCCCTTCTTACATGATCCATATATGGTCATTTTGATTTTCTTGGTCTGCATGAGTTGCATAAAATTCACCTATTGCTTCAAGAAACTTCTTAATTTGTTCGTCATCCTCAAAAACCTGCCAGTGCTGGATATTGTTTGGTATAGACAATCTGTGTCTTATTTCTATGTGATACTTCAATTTAAAGGTTGTAGGAGGAATGAAAGTTGAAGCTGCTTTAGCTAATGCGTCAGCATGTAAGTTCTCTGCGTGTGGGATGAAGTGGACATTTACGGATGAGAACAGGTTTTCCATCAGATCCCAGGCACAATTCCTCTATGATCTTAATCTGGGATGCTTGGCTTGGTACTGTCGATTTATTTGTTTGACTATTAACTCTACATCTCCGTATACCTCTAAGTTATTTATTTTTAGCTTCCTGGTAGCTTCTAATCCTAAGACCAACGCTTCGTATTCACATACATTGTTAGTATAATCTATATCCCATTGCAGTCTGTAAGAAAAAAGAACAACGAACTTTCCTTCAGGAGCCACTAAAAGCACTCCTGCACCAGCCCCTTCACAAGATGAGGCACCATCAAATTTTTTTTTCCAAACACCGGGGCTACACAGATCCTCTGTCATGTAACCTGACTCTTCTTTCTCTATATCATTTTCCTCTGGACAACCATCTAAACCGTCATCAAAAGATAAGATACAATTTCCTAAATCTTGATCCACAATGTAAATAGGGAAATTGTTTGGGTTTTGAGGGTCACTTACTGTATATGCTAACCTCGTTTCTCTTTACAACCGAGTAAATTGCCCACCAAACACAAGAATTGTGGAAAACGTCATATCCAGTTGAAGAGAACCCCCCATATTGGCTCCCCATGACCTAGACAACAATACACCATACTTAGGGGGAATATCAACAATAACCACATCCATCAAGATACTCTTAATCGGGACCTATGCCAGGGTAACCACTAAATCCTTTATCATTCCCATACACTTAACCCTTCTCAAGTCAAAAGAGTAAATATATCCATAAGGTCTGGTGATCTAGAGATCCAATTTTTCCATAATAATTTTAGGCATAACGTTATGGGAGGCTCTGGAGTCTAACATGCAATTATGTAGCAATTGATTGTATACATTTAAAGTGATATAAAAGGGAGCAATAGTGTCTTTGGCCCCTTCAAAATGTGGACCAAAAGTGATGTTAGGTTTATCATCTTCTAGGTTTAAAACGTCAGACTGTCTTTCTATCTCTGAGACACCCATCACTTTGGTAATCTACTTCCAATAAACAGGGTTTTTTGCTAATTCTACCAGAGGGATTGGTATCTTAATTTTATTTATCTCGTTTTCAAAAATGAAAACTCCGCTCACCTTGTCTGTTTCTTTAGTTGGGACTTTTGAATCCTTCCTTTCCGACTTATTCGGCTGGACCACTTTATTACTCATGGTCTTGGTTGAAGGCATAATTTTATTAGCTGTTTCGGTTCCTTGTGCTTGGGTCTCAACTTTTTCCACTTCAGACTCTTGTGTGCTTACTACTTTCGCTTTGTTGTTAGGTAATAGGGTCTCTTCTGGATTAGGCTCATAAGTTTGACCTCTTGGGAGGATTTTCTTAGGTTGAGTAGTTGAAATGGGCTTACTCCTAGATCTCAATTTGTACTTAGGTTGGATCTCGACCATTATCATTTCAGTTTCTTGTTGAGAGCCACAAAGGTTAGTATGATCACTTTCTTCACCCTTAACTGATGGTTGTTGAGTGTTTAGAGGTTTTTCATAATATTCTCTAGTCAGATACGGTTGTGTGAAGTCATCACCGAAGTTCGTGACATCATTATCCAAATCTCCGAAATCTTGGGGATCGTTCGCACCTATAAATTTTTTTCTCTTTAGGGGAGCTTGTATTTTTTTATCTTCATTTTTTATCTGTCTTTGTTGGTTCAGGGGGTTGGGGTTCCTCTTGAAATCCTTTTTGGTGAAAGAATCAGCTTTGGCTTGTTCTAGCTCCATTCTGGATATTTTATTAGACAGTTCCTTAATTACCCTGGCCATATCATCTACTTTGTCATTTGTGGATCTATTAGACCCTGACAGACCTGCTTGTTCTCTAAAGCGTTTAGTTTCTCGGTTTCCCATTTCTACTTTAGCTTTAAGATTACCAGAAGCCATCATGTTCGACTCAATTTCTACAGCATCATCTTGCATTCGGTTTAGAGTGGCTCCCCTTCTTTCTCGCAAAAGGAGTGCAAAATCCGGTTCGAAAGCCCCTGCGAAAGTTACTTTGGCCGCGGGTTGGGACGGTTTAACCTCGGCTGGGATTTTGTTATACAACTTGTTGAATCTTTGAATAAACTCCATAACTATTTCTGAATTCTTTTTTCTTAAAGACCCAAATTCGGTTAAATAATATAGGTGGTCCTTTCTTTCGCCCCATTGTCTAAGGAAAGCATATTCCAAGGCATCATAAGACAAGATAGATGCTGCAGGTAGACTCTGAAACCAAGTTCGGACCTGGCCTTCGAAGGTTTGGACAAGAAGCCTCGAATACACGTCCTCATGTTCGATACCTAGGATGTCTGCGAATTGATCAAATAAATTAATGTATTCGACTGCGGTCAGATCTCCTTCCCTAGTGAATTTTGGAATTTTTTTTATATAATTTTTGGGAAGGTCGTGCAGAGGAACGGGCAATACCAAGGGAGCGTATCTTTCTGCAACTTTCGCAAACACTCTGGGAGGGGGGGCAGGCCCTTGGCCTCCAACTCCTCCTACAGGAGCTCCTCCCCCTCCTCCTCCGATAACCCCTCCACCTCCTCCTCCTCCGACTGCCATCGTTAGCAGTGGAAAGTTGTAAAGGGGGTTTTGAAAGATTAAAAGTGAATCTTTACTTTCTTCGTGGTGTGGAAAATCCGAGGAAGACTGGTAAGGGATGTGAGGGCTTGGCTCTTTAGACTTGCAAGAGATGTAGTCAGGGGAACCAAGGGGTGTGGAAACTGAATGTGTAACACACTCTTCAGAATTAGGTGAGGTCGGGAAACTTAACTGAAGAAAAGATGGTATGTCAACTGCTGACGAACATTCAAAAGGGCCCTTTCCTTTGTGTACTAAGGGGATTGTCGGATGAATCTCACTCCTAACTTCAGAGAAGTTTGATGTTAGATCTTTAGTATCAAAGAGAGGACTACATGAAGTTGATGGTTTAGAGGAACTCTTAGTCTTCAATTGTGGGTGTTTAAGCTTATAGACTGCAACGGTTGGCTTAAGAGAGCCTCTCGCCTTTAGAATCTTCTTAGGATCGGTAAAGGGTGTAATCTACTTACCATCCGGGTTTTGTCTAGTATTCCTTCGATCAGATGCCAGTTTATTATTTGTGGAGTCACCAAGTGAAAGACTGGAATGCCTTAAAAAGGTGTGTACTCTTTGTTAACTATCAAAGGGTAACACTTTCAACAAAAAAAATATGTCGTTTTCCCAGGGAAAAATATTTCGTAACTTCGGTCCCTAGCAACGACGCCAAAAAGTTGTTGTTCCCGAGTTTGTAATTAAGGCTTATAAGTACAGTGTCTAGGCATTCGAAAGTGAGTAAAGGGTAGAGAAAGAAAAAACGTCAACCTTTGGCAAGGGAAACTAGGGATGATTTCTGTGTTGGCATTGTCTAGCTTCCAACTGTTCCTGGATGTTTATATCCCATTCAATCACTACTCATGATCGTTCGAGTTCAACCCGGGTAGTGGCTGTTTTAAGAATAGTATCGAAAAGGTTTAAGGAAATGTGTGTTTGATTTGATAATACAGGTTTGATATTGGGCTATGTTGGTACATGGACAGTCATGGAGGAACAATAAAATAAGAAAACCTCAGGGGGAATTTGAGTGTTGTCTCAATTCGGTCATATAAAAGAGAGTTTATGGTTTCAAGAATGAAAAAGGAATGAAAATCAAAGGCTCTTTCCTGTAACTGGGTTATATTTTAATAAAATGTATGAGGTGGGAGAAAACATTTAGCTGTCTATCGAGTAAGGCTCCTATCAAGGGAGAATCTCATGTATAAACAGAAGAAGAAAAATGTGAAGAAATAACCCAATGAAGCATAATATATATATAGAATTATGAAAGTGTTGACTGGTCTTATACATGCTGATAGCTGGTACAGAGGAAAAACAGTAAACAATATAGAAAACCAAAATTCATTCACTATAGTAGAGGTTGCACTAAATTATAGCGAAGCATTTATCAGATACGAATATGAAATGAAACGAAATATGAGATACAAGAAAACAAACTCATAACACAGTTGTGACGGAATTGAGAATATTTGGATTTGCTTTATATTAACTCTCAAAATGTAGAACCTCTGTTACAATCGACACAAAAAGGTCCAACCTTTTTTCTTTCTTTCTATGGTATATTTATATAGTTTTACAATAAGATGGAATCTCAATCGTTGCAAAATTTCCAATTATGATAGGGAGGAGAGAAATCGCTCCATTTCTTATTCTCTGTCTTTATTTGGTGCCAGAAGCTTGTCCTCATGCATGCTCGGTACATGTGACACATCTTTCAAACAGTCGAGATATCAGCCTTGACGGTTCTGCTTGACAATTGGCTTCAAAAGAGTAACAATCTCGGGCTAATTTCGGTAACCTTTCTTCCATCTTTCTAACTATGATGTCTATGGCGCACAATTTCACACTTGGTTTAATCATACATTTATCTATTTGGACTATGTCTGCCATAGTCACTTGTGAGATCTCTGCCAAATCTCTTTCCTCTTTTTCCTTTAAATCAAGTGAGATTTTTGCCATATTCATTTGAATCAATGTCTCAGCATTGCCTTCGCTAACAATTCCTAGCAGATTACCATCTATAGAACTAAAAGCCTCTCCTAAGGATTTCGTTACCCTCTTGGCTTGCAACTTACCTTCTGAGATGCTGTGCTCCCATTCCTTTAATAGATTATTTCCTTTGGTCTGCTCCAAAATGGGAAACCTGGGAATACTTCCCGATTCCCTGTTGTTTGTAGCTATCACAACCTCTTGAAAAGCGACTCGTGCTTGTCCAACTTCTCTTTCTCTAACAGAAAATTTTCCAAAACTTGATTAACGAGTAGGCAGTTGTCTCGAATCACCTCTACCTTGGCGAGTAAATTTCACTGGGTTGCAGAAACTCTGCTCCGAATTTCCATCGCCTGGGACTGGAACATCCCAATATTTATCACTTTACTTTTGGAGATTTCCACTCTAGCTTGTAGCTGTTCGATCAAATCTTTTTGCTGGCCCGCTTGTATCTGAACATTCCAAACCGCCAGCTCTGCTTGTTCAAGCTTAGTCTTGAGCAACTCTATCTCACCTTTATCGGCCAACCTTGCTTTCTCTATTCCTACACTCGCCTGGTCTTTGGCAACCTCCGCTACTGTGGCTAGTCTGGCTTCTAGGGTTTTGATGAGGCGATTTTTTTGTTTCAGCTGGTTTTTCAAAACCCCGACTGAAAATTGGTTTACTGTGGCATATGCCCCTAATGTCCCAACTATTTCCATCGTGAACTGTTCATTCTTCTTGTCCTTCCCATTGGTCAATACTTTGTATTTCTTAGCTGTCGATTCCCCTTCTTGATAGAATTCTCTCTTTACCAATGCCTTTCTCTTCTTATCAAAGAAGAAATCATTTGGAGGGAGCTCTTCCACCCTTATAGGCCTCAATTCTTCATTTAAGATCCACCCTGTGTCAATATTTCCCTGAGTTGACTGCAAGGGAGTAACGAATGCGATATGATCTCCGATTTGCTTCGCTGATTGTCCCAGAGTAGTAACCAAAGTTTGCTTGTTTGACGGGTCGAGAGTCTTTATCTCTGCTTTCAGACTCTTAGTTTTCTCTTCCCTGTCCTAGTGTTTTTCTTGACCGAGAGTCGCATCCTTGGAGCCTTCGACATCTTTTTGTTTCACCTCCACTGTACTCGGATTCTCACCCTGTAATACTACGGGAAGACAACTGCATCGATGTTCTTGGAATTTCAGAACATCGACCCTCTCTTCAGGTGCCAAGGTTTGTATCCGAGCTAAAATCTCGTCATAAGATATTGCGCCTCAGAAAATGTCATCTGAGGGTGAATTTTCGTGTTCAAATCTCTTGAGTCCGCAACTGGACAAATGATTACTCATGGCCCTTTGCAGATCGTGCTTCTTGAATTCAATAAGGACCAATTTTAGGTCTTCCAGGGCTGTTGCCTCAACTTTAGCATGCCCGAAATCTAACAAAGAATATGAATTTAAATGAATAGGAAAATGTGGCCATACCTTCTTTGAGTATCCCTTAAGCTCCTTGCTTATGCCACCGATTACTGTTTGTCTAGCAACTTCACGACAAGACAGCTTGTCGGGGATGAATAATGGCAATGCATGCAGGGGAACAGAAGCCCCCAAAACTCTGAGATATGAGAATTCGGCTTCTACATACCATTCATCTATACTGCTCAAATTCATCACTATATTGTCTGAGATCCTGGGTGGCGGGTGGCCGAAAATAGTGACATGCAACGGTACCATCACCCAGTTGAAGATTTCATATACAAAATCTGCCGCTTTGTTTTCCCACAATTTCAAATGACAGATGTGGATGGGCTCGGCCTCTGCTGGAGTCCAACTCCAACTCATTAAGGGAAATGGTGTTAGAAAGTACACGACGTCCATAATGTATGCAGACATAAAAAATGAATAAATCTCCCCGCTCTCTTTTTGTGCCCGATACTCTGTAACCCAACTGGTCAAGCGATCAGACAATATTTTCAACCAGTCAAGGGAACAACCTTCGACAACTTGATGTATTAGAGGCACCCATTGAAGAAATAAATGTGAGGTGTCCTCTCTCCCATATAATCTGCATGTCATCATAGCTACATACTTGAACTGTGGTTCCAAGGAAGCTATTGAATATATACCATTACTATCTGCCATGAACTTTACAGGGTGCGAAACCCAATCTCTTATTAAGATAGACATAGTATTTTCATATTGCACACATTCCTTCTATTTGAACTTCTCCAAGAATTCAGCATCATATGTAAGGTCGAACGCTGTGGGCAACTTGTACATAGCTTGCAGATGTTCAAGTCTGAAAGTCCCGATGGTGACCTTCTTCTCGTTGATGATTGTTCTGGTTGGTATGTCCACATGGTCTAATGCCCATTGGACCATATCATAGTAAAGGAGAAGTCATGGCCTGGCCACTACTTTATACATTCCCGATTGAATGACGATCTTATATTTGGTGGTTATGTCGTCTTTTTCATTGTCGCTGGAATCATTAGAATAATCCACTAATTTGGCCTGCAGAACGTCAGAAACGAATGACCAGTTCGGGATAGAGTCGACACTTCGAGGTGAAGTATCAACAATGTTGTCTGAACCTTGTCCTGAAACCTCAACGCTGGCTTTAGATGCTTTTCGCGGGGCCATGACGGGAGATCCTGCTTTATCTCTTCTGCGATAAAAATATGTATACATATAGAAGTTAGTTCGCTGAGAAAGTGTGATTTGCGTAATATAGAAATGAATTTGTTATAATGAAGAACAACTCTATATATTCGAAAACTCGGTACTTTTTAAGAACAGATCAGTGAAATCACGTTTAAAAATAAATTTAGCAATAAAAACCCAATCTTTATTTGTTGATTCGCCTTATTTCTAATTAATGCCATAAATTTTGGCGGTTCGAAATGTCAGTTGGCGTAAGGAAGAATTAAGACTGCCTCATAAACTGTGCATGCATCAAATCATGGGAGATATTGGTTTAGCTTAATTAATCCGGTTTTACCAAAGTTAATTAATATTTTGGTACTCATTGTATCATGAATTTTTTCTTTAACCCTTTGAACCTCTAACACCCAAAATTGCGATGATTGACTTTGGTTAATAAAAACGTAATTTTGATTAGGCACTTAATTAATTATGTAATTATTTATATCGCCATATCGCGACTCAGAGCTTCGAAGGTATAACTTCCGGGAAGTTTTCATGCCGAGCCGCGAAACCGTGAGATCACGATGATATGTTTTAATTAAAAGGGAGGATAAAATCAGATTAAGTGTTTAATTAATTATGTTCATATCTTTATCGGGACTTCGCGACTCGGGGCTTATACGGTGTAGCTTTTTAAAAGAGAACACGCTGAGTTGCGAATTTCCGACAGAAGTTAACCATGGGTAATATTTTACCTTTAACCTTGACATGGGTTACTAAAACAAGAAGTTTGTGGTTTCGGCTATCGGGGTTACGACAATAAGACTTTTGGATTTAGTGAACGCCAAGACGCAAAAAACCGATGATGTTTAATCGTGATTTAGGAAAATTTTACTCTCATTACTGCCCTGGGTAAAATTTTAAAACGATTTCGCCATTTCGTTGCTCGGGACTTGTGAACTACGTGATCTATAGCATCCAACATACGAAATCCCGAGGTAGAACAAAGGGGGGAAATTTTTGACGAAAAGTAGAACTCGCCTCGAGAGTATAATAACTATCGCCGTTCGCATGATAAGACTTCAGAGATTTTGAAACCATAGATGGAAAATACGAAAACCATCTTTCGATTTCGAGCATCAAGACATGAAATTCGAGACGGGCTAGAAAAAACAAAGGCAGCTCCAATACCTGCGAAGTTCCAATTTTGCAAATTTTCCTTTTGCGAAGTTCCCTCTGGGCCCTTCTATATTTTTTTGACCTTTTCTCTCTTCTTACTAAGTTTTCTAGCCTTCTTCCCGGTGATCTTCGTCTCGGTATTCCTTTTTCCATTCTGATTCTTGTCTTTTTTCGGCATATCAGCTTTGCGCTGTTGAGATTATTTCATATATGCTTCCAACAGTCATATTGCTTCACCATGACAACGTGCCATGTGGCGCTGTTCTGATATCCCTGCGAAGTTCCAATTTTGCAAATTTTCCTTCTGCAAAGTTCCCTCTAGGCCCTTCTGTAACTTTTCAACCTTTTCTCTTATTATTTAGTTTTCTAGCCTTCTTCTTGATGATCTTCGTCTCAACATTCCTTTTTCCATTCTGATTCTTGTCTTTTTTTGGCATATCAGCTTCGCACTGTTGAGATTCTATCATAGGATTAGAGAGTAATATTGCTTCTCTATATGGGGTAGGTGCTCTACTCGTCTATGAATATTGTTATATTCTTTCAACTTCATGATCCAAGGGTTTTGGTTCTAAGTAGCTTCGATCTTTCCTCCTGATCTGCAATCGAGTGTGCTATCCTCCAAGTCATGAAATATTTTAATTCCTGCTTTTTCTGTTCTAGGGCCTCCTCTTCTTTTCTTTTTGTCTGATCTTTTTCGATCCAGGTTTTTCCTAATAACATAGTAAATGGAGTGTTGTTCTCAATGAATATATCAACCTCAAAATATTCCTCTGTTGAAGCTCCATGAGCACTCCTAGATACCTGGGTGAGTCTTCCACATAGGGTTATCATCTTTCCCTTGAATAGTCCTATTCCTCCCAATGAAGGAATCATATCATGCTTTCCTAAATCTTCCCAAGTTCTTTCTGTCATGATATTTACATGTGTTTCCTCATCCAGAACACAGTCTATGTCGAAGTCTCCTATTCTTGCTTCTATGTATTCTTTTTCTTTGATCATTTAGGGTTTCCTTCATTTGCAGTAGTATAGTCTCTGATTCTGTCTAGGGTTCTGCCATGGTCTCAGTTTCGTGACCTTTCTCAAGGTTTTCTTGTCTCATATTCATTCTGTCAAGATTAGCAATCATTCTAGGGCAATCTAAAACTTCATGTTCCATAGCTTTACAACAAAGAAAACTAGGTCTCCTTTCAGGGCATTCCTTAGCAAGATGTCCCAGTCTTCTACAACTGTAACAAAGGGTTAATCCTCTTTTTTTATTAAATGATCCCCAACCTTTCCTATACTGTGCACTAACCTGCAAAAAATTCTTTCTAGGATCCTGCATCCATTTGTTAGTCCAAACATTCTTTCTATGCATAGGAATAAAATATATTTCATTATTTCTATCAAATATACTCATATCAAACCTTCTCTCTTATAGCTGTGCCCTAGTTTTCAAACTAGGATAACATCTATCAAACATACCTAGATCCATACTCTTGAAACAAAAATTTCCACTAATCTTACTTTCAGCAGAGCACAAAGCTTCCAGATCTAAAACTTTTCACTATTATTACCTTTATTAGAGTAGAAATCTTCAATATCTTACCTCTTTTCTTTGGATTTGACTTCTCTTCTTGGCACATATGTTTACAGGTCAAGTGGAATATTGCGCACTAAGGAAACAGATCTATGCATAGATCTTTCTTTCTTTCCGTTAGTTCCCAGCAATCAAAGTTTCAGGTCTCCACAACGGAACCATTTGTTGGCATAGGGGCAGACCCAGGGTTCAACTCTACAACAATGCACCAACAAAACCCAAACTACTGGCCCTTTCGGCAACCCCTGTGAAGCATATGAAGTCTCACCGAGGTAGAGGCAGGGGTGGTTGCAGGACTCTAGTGTCTGCAACCTTAGTTGGGGCACAAATATGTGATTGTAACACCTTAACATAACACTTAGTAGTTACAGTTCGTTAATATTCAACCTTAGTTTACAACCCAGCTAAACCCTAACAACAGATCAATGTAGTATTTATACATATCCAATAGATTCAAGTACTAAGCATACAAACATAGATCAGATCTATCATTTATTCACATTATTCAGCACTAAGCTACTATATTAGATCCTTCTAAGAATACATCAGTGCACTAAGCATTCAATCACATAGACAAGAGAAAAACCATAAAGCACATAGAAATCACAACACAGGATATACATGGTTCACCCCCACCCTGGGGCTACGTCCACCAACTCTTCTTCTTTATTTATTTTTGTCAATCTTCTACATGCACAGAGACATGATATCTTACTTTGTAGAGGATACGAGATCTGTGCACTTCACTAAATACTCCTTCCCTGTATTACAACAAAAATCCTTCCACAATCTCTTACAATCACTTTCACTTAGATCTGCAAGTTTCACACAATATTCACAAAGCAATTACAATTACCACTTGCACCTATAAATTAACACTTAGCACTTAGCACCACATACTTGTCCCTCCTTCGATCACATAGATCGAACTACTTCCTACATTTCCTAGCTCTTTGTTTATACATTACAAAATGGGACTAAACATGGGTAAACCCATGAGCCAACATCCCCATTCTCGTTACATAAGCCCAAAACCCAAAAATCCCTAGAAAGGGGCCAAGATCTTGCGATCTCTGCTTCGACTTGTGCTCTATCTTCGAAAGCCTGTCGAAGTCCCAAAGTAGGTCAAACATGACCAAGGATCCTCAAAACTTGGTCAAGGGCCAACACACAAGGAAACAATTAAGGATTGGTATCAATGCAAACGACTACTGCACATTAGATTTGACGTAGAGCATGTTGTAACACACATAATTTTGATCTTTTGAGCTTTATGTATTTTACCTCTTAGAAATAAATTTTTACTAAAAAAAGCAGAAAACCTAGAAAGTGGCCTTTTAAAATTAAAATAAATCCATTGGTTGTTATTTATCAATAAGGTGATTATGATATCTATTGTCAATGAGTTACTCTAATTTGATTGAAAAGGAGATGCCTGAGTTTTAGAGGAAAATATTTAATGGTCGCTTCGCAACTTTGCGCTTCAGTTATTCCAGCAAATGTAAACGATGAAAACCCTGAAAATTTGAAGTCCCGAAGATAAAAACTTGTGACTTTTGCTAAAGGACTTACGGACATGAGTCATAGGACACATTTCTTTTAAAAATTCTTTTCTTAGGATGACATGCGACACTTATTTTTGACATTTACGTCGGAATGTTTACATGTTTTCAAGTGACATGTGGCACCTCTCTTTTCTTGACACATCATCAGAATGATGTCATCTCTTCCACGTCACTCCAAGAGATTTCTCTTCAGGAGTTTTTGATTTCACAATCCCTAGAGTATCAAAGCATCGAAGTAAAGTGATTACAAAAAGTAAAATTGTTTTTCAAAGAGTTAATAAAGTAGTTAAGGACTGTAATCAATCAAGATTAAGTGTTAATTAATCACTTCATAGTTTCGGGCTTCGAAAGATTTCTCTTGTACTATATTCAAAACTTCCAAATTTTGAACTTCCAAAATACTTAAAGTTAATACAATGTTTTAAAACGTGATTAATTCAAATATAAAAGTGATTACTTAGAATATAAAAGTGATTACTTAGATATTAACTCCTCCATGAATTCAAACTTCAGGAGATGTCCACCCTGTCACATCCAAAACTTCCGAATGCAAACCGTTAAAGTATTAATGGAATTTATGATTGATTAAGGTTAATGATTTCAAATAAAGATTGCAGATCACTAGGTAATGAATTCCATTAAGTTTAATAAATTATTCGTTAGTAGAGCTATATGAAGCTGGATAGACTTTTTGAATAAAGCACTTCAAATTTCAAAATCGTTTTTACCATTTGCAATTAGCGCTAATTTTGTTTCCTTGAGGATTATGGCGCCACAAAAACCTGCAAATAAGCTTTATGTGTCAGGTGATGATTCAAATCCAAATGCACATGTCCTATTAGATACAACTCCGTGAGTTGCGGACGCCATTAAAACTTGGATGCATGTGTTCGATATCTTGGAGCATGAGATTATTAACTACCAGACAACTCCGTCGAGGAATACAATGAATCTTTTGCAGCTAAGCTTAGATTCATAGCACATTCAGAACTGCATAAGATCGTTGCACGACCTAGAATTATACCCTACAATGATATGATAAATTGGGCTTTGGAACATGTCGATATCCAAACCAGGAGCATCATCAACAACCAACACGTCATCGTTGGCTCTTTCCAACCAAAGAACCTACAAGTAATGTAGAAGCTTTCCCCTACCCCTAAATACACTTAAAATTCCACAATTTATTCTAGATTTTGAGAGAAGGGAATGCACCCAATACAATAGAAATGGTCATGATATAGTCAAGGCCTGGTGGGGACATCCAAAAAAATTCAGAGCTGAAGGTCATGGTATGTATGAAACAACATCTTTAGATGCTCATATGTTGTATATATCCATTATGCTCTGTCACCTATTTGGGAAGAAGAACCCTACACATTTCTCAGTTGAGTGGGTATCCATCATGAATGAGGTAGCTGGGGGTTATACCTTCAATTGGGATAAAATGCTATATGATAATTTGGCTAAGGAAATCGCTGAGTATAAATCAACAAAATCGAAAGGGAAACCTGCCCCTTTTTAGATGTCAAGATATGTTATGGATGGCATTTGTTTCATGAACCCTTTTCCCTTGATGAACTGGAGTTGGACCCCAACTAGTTCTGAGTCAATTCATTTCTACCACTCCAAATTATGGGAGGAGAATGCCAAATATTTCTTTTATGAAATATGTCACAATGTTGTAGTGCCTATTCCTATAGCTATTTATGGTCACCCGCCATGCCGAATCTTAGAAAGTATTATGGGGAACTTAGAAACACTTGCAGACTGGTTCATTGAGGAGAATTTCTCCTATATCAGAGTATTTGGTTGTTCTGTTCCTCCTCATGCCCTTCCATAGTTTTTGCCTGAAATTATAGTGTGAAGAGAAGTGGCATACCAGATAGTAGTAGGAGCTATCAACAAGGAGTTGAAAGCAACTCAGAAAAAGGTTTGGCCAACCTTCCCCATCTAGGTGGCCTGTTCACATTATTAGATTTCAGTCATTCTAAAGTTGAGGTCGCAGCCCTGGAAGATGTCAATTTAGTTGATATCGAGTTCAAGAAGCATGATCCACATAATATAGTGGAAAATCATCTGGCTCAACTTAACATGAAGAGATACATCCATGAGAATTCTCCTTATGATGAAATGTTCAGGGGAGTCATATCTTATGAGGAAGTCCGAAGCAGATTCCAGACTTTGCCTCCTGACCAACAAGCTGGTTTTCTCATCTTTCAAAAAAACAGATGGAATAGTTTTCCAAAGATATTTCAAGGAGAGTCAAAACCCACACCTCCTTCACAGGAAGTTGGACCTACAGGATCTGAGCCAAGTTTCTCCACTAAGAAAAAAGTTGAAGAAGTCCTGAAAAACCCAGAAGTGTTATTTCATGAAATAAGAACATCACTGTCAGGACTGAATGATCCACAAGTGTTAGCTCGGTTTGAAGCTTTCATGAATCCAAGAAAGGTTGTTCCTCATTCAATGCCGACTACTTCTGCTGGCACCCCGAATACAACAAGACAACAACATTCCACAGAAATTACTTTTCCCATTGCATCATTAACCCCTTTACAAACCAACTTTGAAAATCCTAGTTTCGAAATCACTTTTGTAGGTGATCTTACCCCTACATTTCCTAAAGAGATGCCTCCCTCAGATTTATTTTTCAACAAGAAACAAAAGTCTATCATGAAAAGAGAATCTCACCAAAAGGATGGAGTAGTCACTAAGAGGAAAATAATGGTGTATGATGGGAAATACCAAGATGGTCCTAAGTTTGCAAAAGAAGTTGCAGGTTCACTAGGGGCTTTTTCCACTGCCAATCAATGGTCAGTAGACAATTTAACTGAACAAATGCGACAAAAATTCCTCTTGGTAGAGAAATTGCAGAATGAGATATATAGTATAGAACAGTCTGTTAGAATCAGGATGAACTAGGAAATTGAACAAATCAGGGCTAGTCATCAACATCAAATTAAGTAGTTACAAGATAACCTTGAGCTTCTCTACCAGAGTTCATAGACCAACAAAGGATTGATAACTCAACATGAAAATTTAATTGAGCAACTACATGCCATATTGACCCTAACAAAGAGCACAACAATAGATATTGTTGCCTTCAAAACACAAGCATCTGAAATCAATGAGAGGCTGGAAGTTTCCCAACAATAACTCTATCAAAAAGTAGATGCTATTCATAAATGCTATCAGGCAGTATACCTTTCTCTAAAAAATATTTATGTCAAGGAAAAAGAGGTCTATGCATCCCGGTCTAAGTTTCAAGAGGTTCTCATATGGAAGAAAAAATCTAATTCCCCTGGTCTTACCCTCCTCTCTCATTCTAAACAAGTAAGAGGCAAAATGGCCCTAAAAGACTGGGAAACAAATCTGGAAGAAGGCAAGAAACTTTCCAGAGATGTAAAAGAGGCTTTTCTAGAGGCATTATCTTCAATAAATAAAAAGTTGATTGAATTCAAAGGGAGTAATATCTTGGAAGAATTGGGGCAGATTGTGATAGAAATTTACTAGCAAAGCTCCAGAAAGAACAAGGAAAATACTCAGGCTGCCATCCAAGAGATGAGACAATTTGATTTACTTAAAATCAATGAATGGTTGGTTAATACAAGTTCACTATATCAGGTCATAGTCCAAGACGTGAACCAAATCCAGGAGAAGATACCACAAATACAGAAGAAGATGTTTTCCTTCGAATTAAATGAAAGGATTATGCCTTCAATATTCTTGGTATCATTGATGGACATGTGCACCCAATGCATTAAACAGGGAAAAGCGAGTGTATCTGGGAGAAAATGAAAAATCATGCACAATGTCCACTTCTCCACCCACTCTACCTTTCAACCTCCAACCTGTCACACTCTACATGTCACTTACCATGTCTATCCCTACCACCCACATTCTTGCATCCATTCATCCCACCTCCTTATTGGAGACTTGTTCCCACACCATTCTATTTGTGAACAATTACTCTTCCCCGTAACTATTATCCATCCCATAACTAGACAACACTGAGCTACTTGTCTAATTATTCTCCCATGTCCTCAACTACAATTCTTCATCCCAGTGAACGCATCCGAAGGTACATATGGCAACGAGATAAAATGACAAAGATAGTAGGACAAATAATTGTGATGGCCTTAATGGACATGTGTACACGACTTAAATATCAAAGGAAAACGAGCAAATCTACAAGCAAATGAAGAGACAGAGGAAGCACCAACAAAACTCAACAATATTTGCATGTTGTTATTTTATTCGGATCTATTCTATTTTTAGTCATATATTGTGGGAAGTCCAACGGTTTTTAGTTGTGAAAATGTTTGTATAAATATATATATTTTAGATCTATTTAGGGATTCTTCTTTTCGAATGTAAAAGAGAAACTGTTTTTGAGTATTAATACAAGTGCAGACAAAGATTCTAAATTTCATTCAATTTGAGTTATGTGTTTCCTTTGTGTTTCCATTTCTCTGAATTTCTTTATGTAATTATTGAAGAGTGAATGATTGCAATTTAGTACTACATATATTCTGATCATATTATATCAGTGGTTCTTTCAGTAACAACTTTTCCTCAGTTATTACTATGAGTAAAACAAGATCTGTGATTTGTGTGAATTACTGCATTTTTTTATCTCCTGTTCAAGGGTGCATATTCTATTGTTCTTTTACTGTAAACAAGGTGAGAATGATTTGTAATTGATACATGAATTTGTTTTAATAGTTTTGTAAATCTTTCTACATCATTTGACATTATAGTTGCGACTCAGATAACAGGATACAACCTCTATACTATCTTATCATTAATTTCATTTAAGGATTATTTCTTAGAAAACCGAAGGTTGAAAAAATACTCATAAAAACATTTGATTTAAAACCTCTGATGCCTGACATTATTCTTTGAGCCTTAGAATCAATCTTAGGAACAACATCTTTTTGGCACCATTGCCAGGGACCAAAGAAATGAAATCATTTTTCCCTGAGAGAACGACAAATGTAAATTTTGGTCTTTGATGGTGAACAAAGAATGAATGTGTGGATAAGGCTTACTTCATCTTTCACCTGGCGACTCCACCCTAGAAAAAAATGGCATTCGGTCGAAAGAATACTAGGAAAAACCCAATCGAAAAGTAGACTACTCCAGTCTCGGATCTCGAAAAATTGTTGAAACCAAAGGGATATCTCAGACAAACTTCTGCATCAGTAGGTAAGGTCCATCAACCTAGAATTACGTCAGTTAATGTTAAGATTCCCGCTGAAGAACTAAATCTTAAAGAAAGTTTTAAATAAGTTCATTTTGTAGAAGCATCAACAAGTAAACCTGAAATTAAGCTTGAAACTCCAGAGGTAATTATTCCTAAAATAAAATTTGAGATTGACTAGACCATCCTTGTTTCATTAATAGAGTATTTTTCTAGTGAAAACAAAGAGTCCATTTCAATACCCACTATCGTTAGTACTCAACCGATCCTTTCTCTTCCCGAAGTGAAAGTTTTTGTTTTAAAAAATCCTGAAGATTATATTCTTTATTCAGATTCATCCCTCATTACTTCTCATATCTATACTTTAGGTAAACCTAAAGATTCGAGCTGAAGTTTTCCTTCTCCCCCTCATCTAGATATTTCGTCTTCTCATGATAATTTTCCCAAAATTCATTCACAACATCTCGAATTAGTCGAAAGATCAGTAAATCAGTCTTTCAAAGTTTTTGAAAATCTCCTTTTTAGCCCTCGAATTCCATCTCCTAGACTTTTAATGGACGATGCTGGAGGTGATGAAGGTGTAGGGGCTGGTGGACAAGCTCAAACTCCTATGATATTTTCCAAGGTCACCACTAGGTACACTCCCTTAGTTCTTCCTGCTGTCTTGCATGATTTACCCGAAAATTACATGAAGAGCCTTCCTAAATTCACAGGAGAAGGGGATCTAACAACAAAAAAACATATAGCCTTTTTTGATCAATTTGATGATATTCTTGGCATTGAGCACGAGGATGTTTACATGATACTGTTAGTACAAAATTTTGAAGGAAAGGTAAGAACTTGGTTCATAGGACTTCCAATAGGTTCTATACGATCATATAATGATCTAGAAACTTCCTTCCTAAGGCAATGGGGCGAGAAAAAATATCATCTTTATTACTTAACCGAATTCGAAGCCTTGAGAAAGAAGACTTCTGAATCAATCCTAGAATTTATCCAAATATTTAATAAGCTTTATCACAAAATTCTAGCCGAAGTTAAACCTTCTCAACCAACTGCAAAAGTCACTTTTGCAGGGGCTTTTGATTCTAATTTCTCTCTACTTTTGAGAGAAAGAAGGTCCACTACTTTAGTGGGGATGCAATATGATGTTGGATTACTGAGNAATAACATAATTATAATCCTTTTCTTCAAATGTTATATCAATGTAGAATTATTATCCAATAATGAGCAGTAATAAATAAACAATCACACACATACATAGTACACCAGTGTTTTACGTGGAAACCCAAATCAAGAGAAAACCACAGAATGTTTTTTCTTATATGTCTTAAAGAATTACATTCATTGGAAGCACCAAATTCCTTTGTTTTCCAGCTGCAACTGGAAGGAGGCTCCAACCCCCTAGTTTCTCAAGCTACAACCTGAGGGAAGCTCCAACTCCCCAAATCTCTGGCTACAACCAGAAGGAGGATACAACCCCCAATGTTCTCTGGATACAACCGGAAGGTGGCTACAACCACTTGTCCTTGCCCCGTCCTGCCACCCTGAAGTAGAGGTAGAATGATGGAACCACTGTCACACTATCACTGTGATATATACCGCTGTAAACCTGTACCAATAAATCTAAACCATGAATCAACCATGCATCAACCTGTAATCAACCTGTACCATAAACAAGTGCATCAACCATGCATCAACCTATAATCAACCTGTACCATAAACAAGTGCATCAACCATGCACCAACCTGTAATCAAATTGCACCATAAACAAGTGCATCCAACCATGTACCAAGTGTGTTCCAATCATGTGTCAACTACTCATCAACTATGAATCATCAATATGTACCAACATCATCAACTATACACTTCATGTATGTGTCAACTCATCAACTACTTGTCTCAACCATGTACTCAACATGTGCCACAACCAAAATCCCT
>ML789083.1:167269-177565 GCA_009831015.1 Picea engelmannii | reverse complement strand
TTGGAGTTCATCCATATTTACTTCTTATCAACCATGAAAAAACAATAATGAGTCATATTTACATCAAACATTATTGGGTCCATTACCCAAACCTTTGTGCTACGGGTCTTTCTTCAAGAGTTGACATCAATGACAACCAACCTGAATCAATAGATGATGCTATATAAATTGAATCCAATATGATGACATCCAGGAAGTTGAAAACTAAATTTGACATGGGAACAAGGGAACCTAGGGGTTTTAACGAACATGTAGGGCCCTCTAGGTCTAGAAAGTCCGCAGTGGAAAAAATGGATGAGATTGCCAAAGTTGTTGAAGATTTATCGAACAAAATTTCTAGGATGGAAATAGAGCAAGCCAAACCTGACCCATACATTAGAAATCAATTTAGGATAAATCCTAATCCTCAGATACAACAAAGGAAAATAAAAATGAGGATCAAAAGATTAAAGCTCCATTTAAAACTGAGAATTTCATGCAGAGAGATGAGGTGCAAGATTACGAGGAATTAGAGGAAGATCTAAACAACCTCAACGATGATGATCTTGAGTCTCACCTAACCCAACATGATAATGAGAAATTATTAGATCTAGAATCTATGTTTACAATGATGAAAATATCAAAAATATGGGGGACTCTACATACAAAGGTCTCGCTGAATCAATAATGGTCAAGCTTCAACATAAATATGATTTTAGGCCAAGAGAAAAAAGTTCTACAAATATTCCACCAATTTTTTTTATCATGAAACAAAGAAAATGAGGCAGCAGTTACAAAACCATCAACTGAAACACAAGCTACCTAAATAAAGAAAGTTGAAACGAAAGCAGTACAAACTAAAAATCCGAAAAATACAAAGGCTGAACTTCAGACCAGGGAAATTGAAAAACCAATTGGGACTTTCAATTTAGAGAATGAACTTAATAAAATTAAGATTCCAATGCCTCTGGTTGAACTTGCTAGGAACCCGATCTATAAAAAACAAATCGCTAAAGCAATAAATTTTTATGATGTTGAATGTCAAGCTGACGTTATCAATTTGCAGGATGAAAAACCTCGATCATGTTTGGACCAGACATTGAAAGCAGTAAGGATTATGTTTCTCCGTTATATATTACATTGACTGTGCATGATCATTTACTACACAAATTCATGTTAGATTCAGTATCCTCGCATAATTTAATGCCTAAGATTATCATAGAAAAATTGGGCCTTGAAATTACCAGACCTTATCAAGATTTATACTCTTTCTATTCTAGAAAGGTTAAATGTCTAGGTATGATTAAAGATCTAGTTGTAAACCTTTCTTAGGTTCCTATGAAAAGTATCCTTATGGATGTGGTTGTTTCTTATGTTCCTGCCAAGTATGGTATGCTTCTATCCCGGTCTTGGGGTGCCAAGCTAGGAGGATCGATTCAACTAGACATGACCTATGCTACAGTTCCAATTTTTGGTGGACAATTTACTTGACTGTACAAAGAAACTAGACTGGCGTATACCGTAAGTGACCCTAAAAACCCCAATAACTACCCAGTCTATGTTGCTGATCAAGATTTATGAAATTGTATATTATCCATAGATGACGATTTTGAAGAATGTATAGAAGAAGAAAATCAGAAAATGGAAATTTCAAAGAAAAACATAAATGTTAGGAAAGGGATGTGGAAAATGTTCTTCAATGGTGCTTCATCCCACAAAGGAGAGGGAGTTGGAATTTTATTCGTGGTGCCAGGTGACAAGTATGTTATTAATTTCTCTTATAGATTACAATGGGAGGTTGATTATACCAATAATGTTTGTGAATATGAAGCTTTAGTCTTGGGATTAGAAGCTGCAAGAAAATTAAAAATCGAACATTTGATAGTTTATGGTGATGATGAGCTCATTGTAAAATAAATAAAGCAACAGTATCAAGATAAGCATCCAAGATTGAGATCATATAGAAATTGTGACTGATATCTTATAGATAATTTCTTCTCGTCCTTTAATATTCACTCTATTCCCAGAATGAAAAATCAACAAGTTGATTCTTTGTCCAAAGATGCTGCGACTTTCATACCACCTATTGTTTTGAAGCTGGAATATCATATTGAGATGAGACATAGACCTTCGATTCCAAAATGTTCAACATTGGAAAGTATTTGAATATGATGAACAAATCAAACAGTTCCTGGAAATGGTTGATGATTTTTCTGAGATCTACATAGATCAAGAAAATCAGAACGATCCTTCTTGTATTATGCAAGAAGGAGAGAACCCAGAGAAGTTCCAAGATAAAATTGAAAATCACCTCATGCTCTTACTTAAAAAAAATCAAATTCCCAAAGGTTTGATCCCATTAGAAAGGTTGTTTGACCATGATGATATACCTTCGAATTCTACTTTACGACCTCAACCCGAAGAAGTTGAAGATTGTAACGTAGGAACTAATGACAATCCCAAAATGGTCAAAATATCAAAATATTTTCCGACACAAGTAAAGAGTAAATACACTGAGTTACTTAAACAATATAAAGATGTTTTTGCATGGTCTTATGGTGATTTAAAATTTTATGATACTTCTATTATTGAACACAAGATTCCCCTAAAACATGGTATTAAACCTTTCAAGCAAAAGATTAGACAGATAAACCCAATTTTTCTACCAATAATGGAAAAGGAGGTTAAAAAACTCCTTGATGAAAAAATCATTGTTCCCCTCAGATACTCTGAATGGGTGGTCAATTTGGTCCCCGTTAGAAATAAGAATGGCGAAATAAGACTCTGTGTTGATTTTAGGAACTTAAATCGGTCTTCTCTTAAAGATAACTACCCATTCCCAAAGATGGACCATGTTTTAGAGAAGGTAGTAGGGGCTAAAATAATTTCTATGATTGATGGTTTCTCAGGATATAATCAGATCGATGTTCATGAAGATGATAGAGAAAAGACTGCGTTTACTACTACTCCATGGGGAACCTTTATGTATGATAAAATGCCTTTTGGTTTAATGAATGTAGGAGAAACTTTCCAGAGAGAAATGGATATCACGTTCATCGGTGAGAGAGACAAATTTGTTGTTATTTATCTAGACATTTTGATAGTATTTTCCAATTCTGATGCAGAACATTTGATACACCTCAGACAAACTTTTGAAAAATGCAGAAAATTTGGTTTATCTCTTAACCCCAAAAAATCACACTTTTCTATGCAAGAAGGTAAACTTTTAGGTCATATAGTTTCAAAAGATGGAATTAAGGTTGATCCTAAATGAGTTGAGGCTATTAACTTGATTAATATTCCTAGAAATAGAAAAGAGATTCAATATTTTTTAGGTAAGATCAATTTTTTGAGGAGATTTATTCCTAACTTTGCTGAAATAATCAAATTAATTACAGATATGCTAAAAAAGGACAATGAATTAAAATAGACTGCAGAAGATAAAGCGTCTTTCGAGCATGTTAAGAAAGATATAGGAGAAGCACCAGTATTGGTAAGTCCAAAATATACAAAATAATTCGTAATCTTCTCTTTCACTTCTGAGCATACTGTTGCAACAATTCTCCTTCAAAAGAACGAAGAAGGATTCGAACAACCTATAACCTTTTTCAACAAAATCCTCAGAGATGCAAGGCTAAGATACGATATTCTTGAAAAACAAGATTATGAAATGGTGAAATCTCTCAAGGATTTTAGAACAAATGTCTTGCACTCAAAAATAATTTCTTATGTGCCAACAAATGCAATTAAAGATATCTTGGTTCAGCCAGACAGTGATGGAAGAAGAGGTAGATGGTTGGGTAAAATTCAAGAGTTTTATTTAGAAGTGAAACCAACCAATTTAGTGAAAGGTCAGGGTCTAGTAAGGCTATTAGTTGAATCAAATTTCAGAGCACTTGGAATAAATAACCTCAAATCACATGATTCTATTCTAGATATAGAGGAAGTTGAAGATCAAACACCTATAATTCAGATTGAAGATAAGTTTTCTTCCTCTTCCTGGTACCGTGATATTGTTACATACCTCCTTACTCTTCAATTCCCAAATGACATGAGTCCTTCTAAAGAAAGAAATTTAAAGCTACATGCAATTAAGTATTGCATTGTAGATGGAAATATATACTGGAAAGACCCTTTGGGTTTTATGTTATGTTTCCTGATAGAATCTGAAACATAAGGTGTCATTAATGAATTTCATGAAGGAGTATGCAGAGGACATCATGCCTGGAGAGAAACAACTTACAATATTTTAAGGGCAAGATATTATTGGCCAAAGTTATTTACTGATGTAAATTCAAGGGTCAGAGCTTGCAATTCATGCCAACTGTTCGTTGGTAAGCAAAATCTCCCTGCCTTACCTTTAATTCCATTAAAATATGAAGCTCTTTTCCAGCAATGGGGCCTAGAATTCATTCAAGAGATTCATCCACAATCAAGTTCTTAACATATATGGATTCTAACCACTACCGATTACTTTACAAAATGGGTTGAATCCATTCCAACTTAGAATGCTACAGATTCGGTGGTAATAAAATTTCTAGAAGAAAACATCCTAGCAAGATTTGGTTGTCCTAGAAAAATAGTTATTGATAATGCTCAGGCTTTTAGATCTATGGAAACGATCAATTTCTGTTAGAAATAGAATATTATTTTAGGTCATTCTACAACTTATTATCCTCAAGGGAATGGGTTGGATGAATCATCTAACAAGAGTCTGATGACTATAATAAATAAAGTTTTGACTGAAAATAAAAAGCTTGGAATATTCACTTAATGTACGCCTTATGGGCAAACCAAATTGGCACCAAGAAATCTATAGGTATGTCTCCTTTCCAATTATTTTAGGGTACTGACGCTATCCTTCCTATTAATCTTTCTCTTCCTGTGATGAAACTCTTGCAGGATTCAAACGAAGAGACAAACGACGATACAAGAAGAATGAATCAAATCATCAAAGTTCAGTAGAACAAAGTAGAAGTGGATGATAAGCTTAAAAAATACCAGGATAATATGAAATCCCTTTTTAATAAAAATTCCAAAGACAAGGAGTTTCTTCCTGGCGATATAGTTTTAAAATGGGAAGCTAGAAAGGAAGATGCAGGGAAACATGGCAAATTCAATCATCTCTGGTTCAGACCATTCAAAATTGCAGCTGCTGAGAGAAAAAAACTCGTTCTCACTAGAAAATATTGATTGAGAAATTCTTGACGCTCCTATCAATGGGCGTTATTTAAAAAATTTCATGCAGTAGTTACCTTTTATATTTCCATTGTATATAGTGGATTGGATTGTCATTGGCATTTTAATTTTCAATTGTTCTTTTCTTTTTGTAAATTACCCCAGTCATTTGATCATCTATTGTAAATATTTTCAATAAATTTATAATTGCTTGATACCATACGAAAAATGAAAACATTTGTATCACGCATCATCTTAATTTTACAGGATTTTCTGACATTTTGCATTTTTTTCTTCTTGCAGAATAGATCTTGTTGAACAAGAGATGATGCTGAATAAAAATTTGACACTCATTTTTCAAACATTTGATTTCTCTAAAAAAAGGTGATAAATTAATAATCTTCCTTGTTGAAAGTTCAAAAGGAAAATAAGGTACGAGTTCCTACTCTTCTAGTTCAAATAAAATTTCAAGAAAATTCTTTTTGAAATGAATGTGAAGGAGGTTTTTCTCATGATAATACTATCACCCGACCCAAAAATCAGAGAGGTATATGATTACAACTTAAAGTGTCATAATGATAAATTCTAAAGCCATCTATGAAATTAAAAATAAAATAAAAATAAATAAGCTCAAAGGAAGTCTAAACTAAATACACAAACTTTTGTAGGATTAGGATATTTTGTGTCAGATCCTTCAAATCCTCAATTTGGTTATTTTACCTATCCCCAAGTTCCTACCCACTTTAGATTTTCTTTATCCTTTCTTAGTCTTCATAGAAAGAAAGAAACTTACCTTGACTATGAGAACTTAAAAACATATTTTCAAAACGAGATTAGGCGAAAATCCTTATGTTCCTTTGATTTTAATAAAAAAAGTATGTCTAGGCTAATCCTCATAATTTTAGCTCTTCTATCAGACTTTAAACTGACTAATTCTCTCAAGTTTGATCCCTGAAAGATCAAGATTCCCATAAAAAAAATACCTATAGGCGAAGGTGTATTGAAAATTGGAAGAAAGTTAGCTTAAGAGTAATCTTAAAATTGTTGACAGACCTTCTTTTCAAAATTTTAAACATATATCATCCCTTGTATGTTACATACAGATTGATTACCCCCACTTCAAAATATTAAAATACAAGACAAATGGTGAAAGGAAATTCATATTTTGATTGCCCCCATATTGTCCAAAAGATATGATGAAAGGAAATTCATATATTGATTGCCCTCATCTTAGCAAAGTGCAAAAGTGCTAATTGAAGTGGTGAAAGAAAATTCAATGGGAGAAGTAGATAACTTCATGAGGGTACTGAACATGCTCACTAGAAGTGAATAAATATCTACGATAACTGAAAGGGCGTCATACATATCCATATATCATACTCTGTTATCTAGTTCTCTTTCTGGTGATATTTACATCTTGAACCAACTAGGGATTCCCTAAATAAATTGTTACATCTGCTTAACATTGAAGCGAACAAAGTCGGTCGAAGACTGATATTTTAGTTAAAGTTATTTTGATTATCTTAAACAATTCTAAAATTAGTTTTAGGAAAAGGAAATTTTAAATATCCTAACTTGAGATCAATCATTAAGTATGTTTTGAAGGTTTTTTAAGATTTGGTTAAATTCGTTTTTCTATGTATGATTTATTCTTAAATAAAACTGGAACATGTTTCTCAAAAAGAAATAATGACTCCATTTAACCAATAAAGGAAATTGGTCTACTGTTCTTTCATGCCTCACAGGGAACCACAATCCCCAGATGGAGCCTATGTTGGAACACACATAATTTTGAGCTTTATATATTTTACCTCTTCGAAATAAAATTTTACCCAAAAAAAACAAAAAACCTAGAAAGCGACCTTTTAAAATTAAAATAAATCCATTGGTTTTTATTTATCTATAAGGCACTTATGATATCTATCGTCAATGCGTTACTCTAATTTAATCGAATGGTCCTAATAACCTCTGAAGTTTTGGAGCCATCTGAGTTTTAAAGGAAAATATTTAACGGTTGCTTCATAGCTTCGCGCTTCAGGTATTCCAACAAACCTAAACGACGAAAACCATGAAACTCCGAAGTCTTGAAGATATCCACTCGTGAATTTTCATAAATGACTTATGGACTTGAGTCACATGACACATGTCTTTTAAAAATTATTTTCTTGGGTTGACTCGTGGAACTTCATTTTGACATTTACGTCGGATGATTCACATGTTTTCAAGTGACACATGGCACCTCTTTTTTCTTGACACATCATCAGAATGATGTCATCTCTGCCATGTCACTCTGAGATATTTCCCTTCGGGTTTTTTTGATTTCACAATCCCCGAAGTATCAAAGCATTGAAGTAAAGTAATTACAAAAAGTAAAAAAATGTTTCAAAGAGTTAATAAAGAAGTTAATGATTGTAATCAATCATGATTAAGTGTTAATTAATCAGTTTGCAGTTTTGGGCTCCAAAAGATTTCTCTTTTGCTATATTCAAAACTTCTGAATTCCGAACTTACAAAATACTTAAATTTTATACGGCATTTTAAAACGTGATTAATTAGAATATAAAAGTGATTACTTAGAGATTAACTCCTCCGTGAATTTGGAATTTGGGAGATGTCCACCCTGTCACATCCAAAACTTCTGAATGCGAACCGTCAAAGTATTAATGGAATTTATGATTGATTAAGGTTAATTATTTCAAATAAAGATTGTGGATCACTAGGTAATGAATTCCATTAAGTTTAATAAATTCTTCGTCAGTAGAGATATACGAAGATCGATAGACTTTTTGAATAAAGCACTTCGAATTTCAAAATCATTTTTACCATTTGCAATTAGCAGTTTTCTATTCAGTGTAGAGATTACAGACTTCTCTTGTCATAGGTAGGCTAATTCTGTTTCCTTGAGGATTATGGTGCCACAAAAAGATACAAAGAATCTTGATGTGTCGGGGGATGATTCAAATCCAAATGCAGATGTTCTATTAGACACAACTCCGCGAGTTGCGGACACCATTAAAACTTGGAAGCATTTGTTCAATATCTTGGATCATGAGATTATTAACTATCCATATGACATTATCGAGGAATACAATGAGTCTTTTGTAGCTAAGATTAGATTCATAGCACATTCAGAACTATATAAGATTGCTGCACGACCCAAAATTATACCCTACAATGATATGATAAATTGGGCTTTGGAACATGCCGATATCCAAACCAAGAGCGTAATCAACAACCAATAGGTCGTCATTGGCTCTTTCTGACCAAAGAACCTAAAAGTAATGTGCAATATTTCCCCTACCCCTAAATACACTTACAATAAAAAAATTCTTCTATATTTTGAGAGAAGGGAATGCACACAATACGGTAGAAATGGTTTGATATAGTCAAGACCTGGTGGGGACATCTGGAAAAATTCAGAGCCGACGCTCATGGTATGTACACCACAACATCTTTAGACGCTCATATGTTGTATATATCCATGATTCTCTATCACATGTTTGGGAAGAAAAACCCTACACATTTCTCAGTTGGGTTGGTAGCCATCATGAATGAGGTAGTCGAGAGTTATATCTTCAATTGGCCTAAAATGATATCTGATAATTTGAAATCACCGAGTATAAATAAAAAAAATCAAAAGGGAAACCTACCCCTTTTTACATGTCATCATATGTTATGGATGCCATTTTTTTCATGACCACTTTTCCCCTGATGAACTAGAGTTGGACCCCGGCCAGTTCTGAGCCATTTCATTTCTACCACTCCAAATTATGGGCGGAGAATGCCAAAGATTTATTTTACGAAATCTATCACAACATTGTAGTTCCTGTTCATATAGATATTTATGGTCACCCGCTGCCCCCGATTTTAGAAAGGATTATGGGTAACTTAGGAACACTTGCAGACTGGTTCATTATGGGGAATTTATCCTATATCAAAGTATTTGTTTTTTCTATTCCTCCTCATGCCCTTCCACAATTTTTACCCGACAGGATGGTGTGTAGAGAAGTGGCATACTGGACAGTGGTAGGAGATATCAACAAGGATATGAAAGCAGCTCAGAAAAAGGTTTGTCCAACCTTCCCCATCCAGGTTGGCATGTTCACATTATTAGATTTCGGTTGAGGCCGCAACCCTGGAAGATGTCAAATTAGTTGACATCGAGTTCAAGAAGCATGATCCACATAAGATAGTGGAAAATCATCTGGCTTAGTTTAACATGAAGAAATACATCCATGAGAATTCTCGTTATGAAAAAATGTTCAGGGGAGTTAGATCTTATGAGGAAGTTTGAAGAATATTCCAGACTCTTCCTCCTGACCAACAAAATAGTTTTCTCAGCTTTCAAAAACACATACAAAACAATTTACCAAAGATATTGCAAGGAGATTCAAAACCCATACCTCCTTCACAGGAAGATGGACCTATAGGATCTGATCCAAGTTGCTCCACTAAGAAAATAATTGAAGAAGTCCCGAAAATCCCAGAAGTGTTATTTCATGAAATAATAACATCACTGTCAGGACTGAATGATCCACAAGTGTTAGCTCGGTTCGAATCTTTCATTAATCGTGGACAGGTTGTTCCTCATTCAACGTCAACTACTTCTATTGGCACCCTAAATACAACAAGACAACAACATTCCACGGAAATTACTTCTCCCATTGCATCATTAAACCTGCTGTTCCTGAGTTTGTACTTAAGGCTCAAAGCACAATGTCAGGCATCAGGAAATGAGGAAAGTTTAAAAGTTTGCTTTTTCTATCTCAGTTATGTGAGAAAAATTCCTTAAATTTAATTAATAGTATGACAACTTAGAGGCCATTTTTTGTGTTTGAGTAAAATTTGAAAATATTGGATGTAATGAGAGAAAAACACAAAGATGTTAGACAAAGCAAGGCATCAAATACAAGAGAATCTTACTTTGTTACAGAAGAAGAAAATAGATAATGTAACCTTAAATGAAGCATAAAATGTAGAAATATAATTAATTCACATGTCTTGTATTTTTTTTTTTTTTACATAAACGGATATGAGATTAGATTAAGAAGTGTGGCAGAGCCACTGGTTCAGATTACAAAATGCCCAATGTTTCTTTGGGTCTTTTACCTTGACTACAAATAGCGTTAGCTACAACAG
>ML789083.1:154600-165430 GCA_009831015.1 Picea engelmannii | reverse complement strand
GGGACAGAAGGAATCCCATTGGAGGAGAAGGCTTGTTACATCATTGGGGAGTTTGGTGATTAGCTGGAGCCCTGTAATTTTCTTCCAGACTTCTTTGGAGTAGTTGCAATTAAGGAGAAGATGATCGGTTGTTTCTTCCTCTTAGCAGCATAGAGGGCATCAGAAGGGCCCTTCCCAACCCCTTCTTTTGAGGTTCTCCCCTATTGGGATGCTCTTATGTGCCAGGGTCCATATAAAGAGGTCAACTTTTGGAATGGAGCGGTAATTCCAGACTGCCTTCCACAGGGATGGATTTGGTAGTGCAGTGGGGACTGAACTGAGGAGGTTGTATCCTTCAGCTGTGGTATATGCTTGAGCTTTCCTTCCCCATCCTCGATCGTCTTTACCTGCCTTTTTTAGGGGAGCCTTCCCTTGCAAGAAATTCTTGAGAGCAGCCCAGTGTCTCTCTAAATTGGTGGGTCTGTTTGGGGCTACCCATCCTTGCCAAAGATGCGGTCTTTCTACTTCCCATTCTGAAATGTCTGAAAGAGTAGAGAGGTTTTGGCTATCCATCCATCTTTTAAGGTCTTGGAGCTCTTGGTGTTGTTCTAGGGGGGGGTCTCCCATTATCGAATCTGTCCAGATTCTTATTTTCTTGCCATTTTTCGGGACCCAAGTTAGGTGGGGTGCGAAGAGAGGTATCACCTTTTTGCAGAGTGCAAAGTTGGGAGAGCTTTTCACTCCCTTGCATGGGAGCTCTAAGCATCTGTCTCTAGGGCCTCGAAAGTATTTCCTCCAGATGGATTTCTTACTCCAAGTAATCTTTCCAGTTACCATTTTCCATAGGAGCTTTGCCCCTAGGGCCAGATTCTGAGTCTTGGTGTTCTTCAGATTGAGGCCTCCTTCCATGTAAGGTTTTGTAGCTTTTTCCCATTTAACTAAATGCAGCTTCTTTTTTTCTTGCTTTCCTCCTTCCCAGAGGAAACGTCGTTGAAATGCTTCAAGACTTTGGATGACTGTGGCTGGGGCTAGTAGCAACGAACATTGATAGATTGGGAGACTTGCTACTACAGCCTTTAACAAAACTGTTTTCCCTGCTAAGTTCAGCCAATTGGCTCCCCAGGAGGAGAATTTTCGTTTTAGTTTTTCAGCTAGATGGCTCCAGTGAGAGGCTCTTGGTGCAGACTTAAAGATTGGGACTCCTAAATACTGAAAATCATCCCAATTGGTGTGCCCCTCCATCCCAATGACGCGGGTAATTCTTAGCATTTCATTTGGGGTTATGTTCCATCCGTAAATGTTGCTCTTGGCCAGATTTATCTCGCTGCTAGAAGCTTCTGCATAGGCATCTAGTTCTTCTTTAAATATTTTCACTATGATTGGACTTGCCCCCCCCAACAACAAAGTGTCATCTGCAAACTGGGTGTGATTTATGTCTTTCACTCCTGGTGTTATGCTTAATCCCATGAGGTCTTTGTGAAGTTGGGCATTTTCCAGCTGGAAGCTTAAAGCTGAAGCTTGAAGAGTTCTTGTATTTACTAACAGTAAATGCAAATGAAAATTTGTTTGTTATTAGATAACTGAATGAAATATAACCACAATAAATGTTGTACTAAATTGCAATCAAGCATTCATCAAGGAAATATATAAAAAGATGCTAGGATGTGGAAAGATAGAAGAACACATAACCCAAATGGATGAAATGTGGAATCTTTGGTATGCACCTGTATTAATTCTCAATGAGGAGAGTTTTCTCGATTATAAATGATAAGAAGAAGCCCTTTTTCATTCTTTCAAATATGCATTTATACAATGTTTTCAACCTCAAACAATTGGAATTCTTCTATCTCTAGAATAATTAAAATTACAAAATATAGAAGCTGAAATGCTTTGTTTGCATTCTTATTGGTCTTCTTGTCATGATGGCATAGGTGTTTTTGTTTCCTATCTTCTAGCTCCGAAATATATAATGTACACAGACTGTATCATTGACTTCTAGGAGTACTACCCTTTCCATGCTCAATACATTTGATGCATCTGCCCACAAATTGATCTACCAACCTGGAGGATTCTGTCAAATTATTGGCCTAAAAAATGTATAATTTATTTTCCAACTGAGGCAATCTATATCCTATTTGTCTATCTTCTGAAATAATAGACTGCAGTTGTAGATTAGACTTCACTAGCCATCTATCTATTTGAGCAATATCAACTTGTTTTATTTGTGATATTTCGGCTTAGGATTCTTCCATGTTTGTCTTAATGTCGAGAAGATGTTTGGCTATATTAATCTGACCTTGTGTTCTAGAACTATCTTCTTTATCAAGGCCCAATAATTTCTAGTTGAATAAGCCAAAAGTTTCTTCACAAGATTCTTTCACTTCTTTAGCCATTTTCTTGCCTTCGGCCTTTTAGACTCCTAAGTATTCAATATGATATCGCCTCTAGTATGCTCTGAAATGGAAAATCTGGAAGACATATCTATTCCTTCTTTTTCCGATGATATAACCACTTCTTGGAAGGTAGTTCAGGCGACAATAGTCGCTCTCTCTCTTAAAAAAACATTACTTAATGCTTAATCTATCACCCGAAAATGATTTTGGATGATTTCTACCTTAGAGAGCAGGCTTAGTTGTGCTTCTTCCAGTTTCTTTCGCACTTCCAGTGCTTGATCTTGGAACACTGTTACATCTATAATCATGATTTTGGTAGAACTTAATTTTTCTTGTAATTTCTGTATCAACTCCTCTTGCTGGATGACCCGTCCTTGGTTCACTTGGGCAGTCTTGTGTATCTCTTCAAGGTTGGTTTTAAGTTGCTAGATTTCTTGTCTATTGATGGCTCTCATCTGTTTGAAGCCCTTGTTGACCTCGCTTATGACGTCCTCTGTTACAGTCTTTATTTGGTTTTGTAATTGGTTTATTAGCAAAGATTTTTGCTTCAGCCTTTCTTTTAAAGTTCCAACCAAATACTGGTTGGTTGTTGCATAAGCCCCCAATGAACCTGCTATTTCTTCAGTGAATTCTACCTCTTCTAAGGACTCTCCATCAATTAGTGCTCTATATATTTTGACCACTGCACGCCCTTTGGTTCATTTCTCTCTTCACCACAGATTTCCTTTTCTTGCTGAAAAAGAAATTGGTAGGAGGTATCTCTTCTATAGGAATTGGCATTAGATCTTCTATGAATACTGTTTCTATATCGGGGTTTCCTCTGGTAGACTGTAAAGGTGTGACAGACTGAATGGGGCTGCCGATTTCTGTAGATGACTATTTTCTAGTCGCATTTGTAGTTGATTTATCTGGTGTAGCCAACAACTTATCTTCTCCCTTCTTTGTTAGTTTCTCTACTTGAATTTTGGCCTGATTACGTGATATTTCTATCTCTGGGGTCTCTTTTTTCTTAGTCGGGACCTCATTTTTCTGTAAGTTTTCCTGGGTTTCTTATTTGCTAGATTTTACGACTTATGAACTTTGGGTCTCTGGTTTCTGTGTATCTGGAGATGTCGGGACTTCCCCTTGTAACACTTTAGGGAGGCTACTTCTTCGGTGCCTCTGAAATTCATAGAATTTAATCATTCTTTTAGGTGACAGAGCTTGAACCTGACCTAAGACCTCTAGATAAGATCTCACTCCTTGGAAAATCTCGTCTTGAGGAGAATCCTCGTGTTCATACATTTTCAGACTACAACTATCCATGTGGTTACCCACTACCTTCTACGGGTCGTGCTTCTTGAATTCAATGTTTACCAACTTTATTTCTTCTAAGGCCGTGGCCTCCACTTTGGAGTGGCCAAAATCCAATAAATAAAATGCACCAATGTGTAAGGGAAAATATGTCCATACCTTCTTCTGTACTCCTTTGAGTTCTTTGCTAATCCTTCCGAGTACAATTTGTCATGCTACCTCGCGACAAAATAGTCTGCCTAGTAAAAATTGTGACAGAGCATATGGAGGAACTGAACAACCCACAACCCTGATATAGGAGAACTGTTCCATGATGTACCAGTCTGCCACGCTGCCTAGGTTAGACACAATTTTATCTGAAATTCTAGGAGGTGGGTGACCAAATATAATAGTGTGCATAAGCACCACTACCTAGTTACAGATTTCATAGAAGAAATCTTTCACCTTGTCTTCCCAGAGTTTTGAATGATAAATGTGAATTGGTTTTGTGCTACTTGGATTCCATATCCATCCCATCAATGGGAAAGGTGTCATGAAACAGATGGCATCCATAATATAAGATGAGATGAAGAATGAAGCTGATTTCCCTTTGTTTTTGTGTGCCCGGTATTCTGTAATTTCACTAGCCAGATTGTCCGACAATATTTTGGCCCAGTCGAAAGAATATCCTTCCGCCACTCTGTGTATCATGGGCACCCATGGCAGAAATAAATGGGTGGTATTCTCTTTCCCATAGAGCCTACACATCATCATGGCTACATACATGAACTACGGTTGTAACGATGAAATTGAGTATGTGCCGTGAGAATCAACTCTGAACTTTTTGGGGCACGAATACCAATATTTGATCAAGTCAGAAAGGATTTTTCCAAATTGATCACACTCCTTCTTGTTGAAATCCTCTAAGAAATTGGCATTGTAAGTGAAGTTTGGTGTTAGATATAGCATATACATGACATGTATGTTCTCTGACCGAAATGATCCAACAACTACCTTCTACAAATTGAATATAGTTCTAGTTGGGATAGCTACATGATCCAGTGCCCATTCGATCATATCATAATAGGGTAAAATCCGCAGCCTTGTTGCTACCTTATGCATCTCTGACTGAGCAACAATATTGTATTTGGTAGACAAGTCTTCCTTTTCGTTGTCACTTGAATCATCCAAGAAGTTTACCAACTCATATTGCAGGGTGTTGAATACACGCGTCCAGGTTTTAATTGTATCTACGCTTCTGGGCGAGGTGTCAGAGATAACCTCTTTGTTCTGGATTGAAATTTGTTGGCCCTTGGTTATGGAAGAAAGTGAAGATCAAGGAAGAAAAGGCAAAATGTGAACTTCGCACAAGACACAGTGACTATTATTGGGTCAAAGTGAGCAAAAGAGAAGAAACGATGGAGCGAAGTCTGAGAAAGCAAGCCATTGGATGAGGAGATCAAGGATGGTAGATCAACAAGGAAGAAGGATTGTGGACAACTCAGCAAGTGGAAAAATCCATCGTTAGATGTTGTGGAGAACCGCGTGAGAAGAAAGGAAAGACAAGCTACCGAAGCCCTGAAAATATGGGTCAAGTTGACCTAGGGTTTTAGACAACTAGGGTTTTGGACACCTAGGTTCTGGCCTAAGGCTGTCGATGAGTAATTGTAATGTATAAATAAAGGTCATGAGAACCTAGTTTGTGTTGGTACAATATTGTTGTCTATTTAGTGGTATTGTTTTGTGAGAGATTACTATTGTGAGAGAGAGAAGTGCTAAGTGTGAGAGCCTTATGGTATTGTAAGATCTTCAGCTGGGTGAGAAGATCAACCCTGCAGCTGGGTGCGCAGGGAGGGGAGAGAAAGAGAGGATAAGAGAAGAGATATGCTAGATAATAACACAGACAATAACTGTATGCTTCATCTTAATATATTATAAAGCACAGTTCCGTGGATGTATCCCTAGAGAGAGGGTGAACTACGTATATTTTGTGTTGTGTGTGGTTGATGTTCTTTCTCTGTCATTGATATACTGTGATTGAATTATTATGTTAGATATGATAAGTAGATGTGTAGAATAGATCTAAGATGATAGGTGATATATGAATGATGTGTTGTTCTTGTATTAGATCCACTTGATGTTCCCCTTGGTTGTAGACATCCCTGTCCTGCAACCCCCTCATAACTGCTTCGGGTGAGACTTCATCTGCTTCACAGGTGTTGCCGAAAGGGCCAGTAGTTAGGGCTTGTTGGTGCACTCTTGGAGATGAACCCTGGGTCTGCCCCTGTGCCAACAAATGGTTTCGTTGCTGGGACATGAATCTTCTTGAGGGACAGTCAAAGTGGTTCCCATCGAAGATAGAGATTCAAAAGTGGATAGAGGATCAAGAAAAGGACTTCGCTGAAGCCCAGAACAAGAACCCTAATATTAGTACAAAGGATTGGTTGGAGAAATATATCTTTACTGATATACACAAAATTTTCTTTGGGGGAATCCATGAGGAGTTGTATGAGTGGCTAGCTAGATTAGCAGATACCCAGTTCGAGATCCGATCTAGACCTCCTATAGTGTGGATGTCGGAGCTGATCAAGAAGGTCAAGAGAGTTTATAACACCGTATCGTGAGTAGTAGATCACTGGTTTGATAGCACCATTGGAGGGTACATCACATAGTTTGTTTTTGACAGATTAGAGTCATACAACCAAGCTGAGAGATATTTCTTTAAGGAACCCAGAGGAAAATTTTTACAATTCCTGAAGTTGAGACTCAAGATGCTATTGCATGAGAAGAAAATATTGAAGATACAATAGATTGGTCGGATCTATGAAGGATAATGTTCAAGAATTCAGACAACGATAGTGACATAGAATCTAGACATACGCACAGTGGGAGAGTGTTAAGAGAAGTTCACCTTGCAAACCTTTTCAAGAAGAACTATGGGGAGGAGGGTTTCTATAGTGGAGAAAAGGAAAATCTGACGGACGAGGAGAATTCAGAACCTGCTAGGACAGAGGAAGGGAAAACTGAAGAGCTTTGCCGGGAAGAATCTGAAACTTTAGGAACTACGCACCGCTGGAGTAAGTTCTATTATCCCTCCTATTGATTCATTAGTATTAAGAAATCAGAGTAATCCCAACCACTAGAGCATCCAGAGCACTGTCACTAGTATTCCACAACATATTCAGTCAGTGACTCTAGGAAGATATATGGCATATGAGATGAGGCTCCCTATCTTTAGGGGAGATGGATCTGAAGATCCTGATCAACATTGGTTCCTATGTGAAGATGTATGGAACATTAAAAATGTCACCAATGAAGTTGTCAAAAGAACACAGTTCAATACTACTTTAAGGGACTATGCACTGAGCTGGTACATGAAGCTTGTTCAAGGACTTGCACAACCTAAGCCACTGAATCAGATTAAGAATGTGTTGATTGCATAGTTCAAGAAACCCAAGTTAGAGTCAAAATGTATTACAGAGCTGAAAGAGATCAAGTAGAAGGTGGCCGAACCTGTGTGGGAATTCGATCAAGGATTCAAAAACCTAACAAGCTGATTGACTTTTCAGATCGGAGATGAACAAAACAAATAATGGTTCATTGTTGCCCTCTTACCACACATCAGAGTTCCTATGATGCAACATAATATTTATTTTAAGTCTGAGGCGCTGGAGATTGCCATGAAGCTAGAATCAACCCCTATGGGAGAATCCAGCTCAGGTATGAGCCAGATCTTGAGTCAGCTAAATAGTTTGTCTTTGCAGGTCGAAGATATGAAGAAAGAAAAGGGAAAAGATAAAAGAGAATACATCTGGTGTGTCAGATGTAGATCAGAAGGCCATGACAAGGAGCGTTGTCCCCTATTCAATGAATACTTGGCTTCTAGAGCCCAAAGCCCTTTGAGACAAGTCACCTTACATTGGTGCGAGGTATGCAGAAACATACATCGCCCTGGTGAGTGCTACTACATGAAAAAGTATGTTTAGACACCTACAAATTTGTATTGCATTTTTTGTAAGCTCGTGGGACATGATGATAGATATTGTAGGGCTTACGATCTCATGCATGAAAGTTCAAGAGACATATAAAAGATTCAAGGTTAAGTACAACAACAAGGAAACACTACGTAGTATAAATCTTATGGGAGAGGCAACTTCAATCCTCATGGTGGATTCGTAGGAAGAGGACGAGGAGGAGGAATGGATCGAGGCCAAGGATAGATAATCTATTATAACTGTGCACAACTAGGACACCTTGCAAGGGATTGTCAAAACCCTTGTACTACATGCAGCTACTGTAACTCATTTGAACTTGTTATAGAAGATTGTCCTGTGCTGCTAGCTAAGCTTCAACAAAGACGAGGACCTCAACAGAACCCATAGGTACAACTAATATATGATGAACCTCATGGAGAAGACCCTAGAGTGGTGGTTATAACTAGAGGAGGCACTGTTACAGGAGAAGACAGACTGACCCAAGGGAAGATTACAGAAGACTCAAGAATCATAAAGGCTATAGAGAAGACACAAATGTTTGATGAAAAGAAAGAAAGAAAAACGTTTGAGGAAGAAAGAAACAAATTCAGAGGATACCAAGGTTCCTCATCAAAGATAAGACCAAAAGTGAGAGAATATGGAATTCCTTTGGCATTTGATCAGTCTGCTTCGCCAAAAGAAGGAAAAGAGGTAAGAAAGCTCATGGAATTTCTATATACTTGTATTAAGTTGATTAAGGATGAAAGCGTTGTACAAGAATTACAAAATTTAATCTGAAAATATGAGGTAGGAAAGATAGACCCCTTACTGAATAGGGAAGTACATCAAATTGGTAAGAAGAGAAGGACAAACAAGGACTTACATTTGAATGCTCAAATAGGAGAGTATGAGATAGACTATGTAGTCCTCAACTTAGGGTGGGAGGTCAATGTCATGACAAAGAAAACCTGGGCACTGATGGGAAAATGAAAGTTGATCTATTCCCCTATCAGGCTTAGGATGGCCAACCAACAAGCTATAAGTCCATTTGGCATATTGTAACATGTCCCTGTGGACATTGATGGAGTAAGAACATTTTCAAATTTCGAGGTAATTGAGATTGTTGATGACAACTGCCCTTACCCTGCACTGTTAGGAATTGATTGGGCCTTTAATAATTCCACTGTGGTTGATTTAAAGAAAAGATGCATGACTTTTGAAAGAGATGGCCTTAGGATCATTGCACCCTTAGATCTAGATGAAGGTCAGTGATACACAAAACCTATCAGAGAAGAAGACCGTGCATACGAACTGGAAAACATATACAAGCTAATAGCCAGACAATAGGATTACATTAATCCTACAACTGATGGGAACCTAAGCTGGCAAAGTGATAGCGCATGTTCATTAGACTCAGAAGAAGAATTGGAGAATTGGAAGAATAAGATGTATGAAGTATCTACAAGAAGATGTGATATATTAACCAGAGAAGTTTGATGGATCGGCACAACCATAAGTAACATACCCACCTTTGATGGTCTAAATCCTTTAGAAGCCTTCTTGTCAGAATTGGAAGAGAGTGTACCAATGCAACAAAGATTGTTTGCGATGGATGAGGCCTTGAAATCCACACCATCAAGATGGTGGGGGGCACACAAAAGTAACATTATAGATTGGATACAGTGTCGTACCCTGATGACAATGCGCTTCTCAGCATAAGTAGGAGGATGTGAAGTTCGATACACAGGTCAAAGCTGCCCAAAGGACCATGTGTGAAGCTGTGAGGAATCCTGGAGCAATGTTCCTTAAGAAAATGGGTACACAAATTCATCAACACACTGGACATGACACCTATCAACTGGTACCTTCAAGCAGAGATGTGCCTCATCACTATAGATTGGAAATGCATGACTCAGAATTTTGTAACCACCTTCTTATTTGAAAGTCAATATCCTTCAGTAGATAAAGCATTACAAATTGTAAGACGAAAAGTATTCGAGGATGTATCTATCCTTCCCTTAGAACAAGAAGAGGATGAATGGACTGCGCCTCTCCAGAAACTGCAAGGTTGTTACAACATCAATGCCGATGAAGATGATGATCCTAGGAAGGTGAACATCGCAGAAACATAAGGCCAGAGAGATGTGGAAGGACCAGGAGTTGAGATACCATTTATTGGACAACCGATTAAGATTAAGAAGGTCAATATTGGAACAGAGAAGACACCAAAGTTTTCAAATGTTGGAGATTATTGGGATGCTGCTACCATTGAAAAAATTACAGAGTTGCTGCATGAATATCAGGACTTGTTTCCAACCAAGTTCACTGATATGAAGGGCATTAAAGGGCCTATGGGTGAGATGAGGATTCCTTTAAATCCATATGCTAGACTAGTTAAATAGAGACCATATAGACTAAACCCTAAATATAAGGAAAAAGTGAAAATTGAGCTCGACAGAATGTTGGAAGTAGGGATTATAGAGCTTGTCGAAGGGTCAGAATGGATTAGCCCTATGGTGGTACAAGACAAGACGACAGGAGAGATCCGGATATACGTAGATCTTAGGAAGCTGAATGATGCTTGTTTGCATGACCCCTTCCCTACACCATTCACTGACGAAGTGTTAGATAATGTGGAAGGCCAGGAAGTATATTCTTTTACAGATGGATTTTCAGGATACCATCAGATCTGAATTGCCAAGGAAGATCGCCATAATACCACATTTTCAACAGAATGGGGGTCCTATCAGTATACAATGATGCCATTTGGATTGAAGAATTCCCCAACCATATTTTTCACAGTGGTGGTTGAAGCATTCGAGGAATTTCTGCATAAATTTCTAGAAGCATATTTTGATGACTGGACTATTTTTATTTTATTAAAGAATCATATTGAATGTCTAAGGCTAATGTTGGATAAATGCAAGCAATGTCAAATTTCCTTGAACCTGAAGAAGTGTTTTTTCTTTTTAGCATTTGGAGTTTTGTTAGGTCATATTCTATGTAAGCAACGATTGCTGGTAGATCCATCTAAGAACTCCATTATAGTTGATCTACCCCCTCCTACTATTAAGCCCTAATATTGGCTCACTACCCCTTAATTGGGGCATATTATATTAGTAATGTTATTTTATTTATGTCGGCTTTAGGCCATTAGTTGTAATTATACCTCCTAGTCTCCTATATATACCAAGGAGACATTTTCATTTTGA
>ML789083.1:137614-149536 GCA_009831015.1 Picea engelmannii | reverse complement strand
ACAACAAGTTCTCCAAATCTTAAAGGATAACCTGACCATGGCACAAAATCGCATGAAACAACAAGCAGATCAACATCGTAGTGAAAGAAGTTTTGAAGTAGGGGATTGGGTATTTTTAAGACTACAACCATACAAACAGATGTACCTCAAGCAAGCCAATAAGGATAATAAATTATCACCAAAGTACTATGGCCCTTATAAGGTGTTGCAAAAGATTGGTACTATGTCATACAAATTGGAGCTGCCTGCATCTTCATGAGTACACCCAGTTTTCCATGTTTCATTCTTAAAGAAGGTTATAGGCGACAAGATCCCAGGTCAATCTATATTGCAAAAACTTGACGAGGAAGGAAAAATCATATTGGAGCCTGAAGCCATCACTGACACAATAATTCACCAATTGAGGAATAGATCTATTTCAGAGTATCTCATTAAATGGAGGAAACTACCGGCTGCAGATTCTACTTGGGAAGATGAGTCTTTTATATAGAAGCATCCAGAGTTACTCAAGCGTTGAGGAAAACACTTGTCTCAAGGGGAGGGGCATGTTAAGCCCTAATATTGGCTCATTACCCCTTAATTGGGGCATATTATATTAGTAATGTTATTTTATTTATGTCGGCTTTAGGCCATTAGTTGTAATTAATAATTATACCTCCTAGTCTCCTATATATACCAAGGAGACATTTTCATTTTGAATCATCTTGTACTTGAACATTTAAGTGGGGTAAAAGGAGGTTTCCCCCTCGAAGAGTCTTATTATATGAAATTCTCTCTTTTTCAAGGCGTTGAGTACTTTTTCTGAGGATTTTCTATGCTATATTGATATTTGGTTCTTAAAACCTACTTCAGTTAAGTAGATGAACACTGCATTGGGACACACAAGCTACTACAGGAAGTTCATTAAGGGATATGCTCAGATTATAGTGCCCATGGAGAATTTGTTGAAGAAATATTGTCAGTTTAGTTGGACAGAAGAATGCCAACAGAGCTTCGACACACTGAAACAAAAAATGGTTACTGTGCCCATTCTGGTTTTCCCAGATTGGACCAAGGAGTTTCATGTGCATGTCGATCCGTCTTCCATTTATTTAGGAGTTGTGTTAGCACAACTAGGAGAAGGAGATATTGACCACCCGTTAGACTTTGCTAGCAGGAAGCTATCAACTGCTGATATTGATTACACCACCATTGAGCGAGAAGGGTTATCCATGGTGTATGCATTGCATAAGTTTTGCCACTACTTGTTGGGAGGACACTTTAAAATGTTTACTGATCACTCCGCGCTGAAATATCTATTCAAGAAGCCAGTGTTGGGGGGAAGGATATGAAGATGGCTTCTACTATTTTAGGAATATGATTTTAAGATCATAGTAAATCCAGGGAGAATGAACAAAGGTCCTGATCACTTGTCAAGGTTGGAACATGGTGAAGAGCCAACCAGTTTGGAGGATGCACTACCATATGGAAAACTACTTTCCATTAGAAATAGCGATGACCACTTCACATAGATAGTCTAGTTCCTATCAACAGGAATGGCACCTAGTGAGTACACAATTCCTTAGAAGAAATAACTAGTAGTGTGCGTTGCAGACTTCTCACTTATAGCTGGACATCTATACAATATGGGACCTGATGAGATATTGAGAAGATGTGTTATGGAGGAAGAACACCCACTAATCCTCGCAGAGGCTCATGAAGGCATTGCAGGAGGACATTACGCAGGGAAAGAAACTGCGCAAAAGGTTATCAAAGATGGCCTTTGGTGGCCTACCTTACACAGAGATTCTAAAGACTATTCCAGAGCCTACAATTTATGCCAAAGAGTTGGGAAACCTTCCAGAAGAGATGAAATTCCATTATCCCCACAACTGACCCTACAAGCATTTGAGAAATGGACCATTGATTTTGTTGGACCCATAAACCCACCAGGAAACTGTACAGGCGCAAGGTACATAATTACAACGACAGATTACTTGACTAGATGGGCTGAAGCAAGAGCAGTTAAGGACTGTAGTGCAAATACAACTGCGCGCTTCATATTTGATGACATCATAACCAGGTTTGGATGCCCAAAGATCCTTATGAGTGATCAAGGAACACATTTCATCAATAAGATAGTTGAAGCCTTGATTGAAGAATTTGCAGTCCACCATAAGAAGAGCACACCGTACCATCCACAAGCAAATGGGACAATTGAAGCATTCAACAAGATCTTGGAGACAATGCTCATGAAGATTTGCAGTGTGAACAAGGATGATTGGGATTTAAGAGTACCAACAATATTATGGGCCTATAGGACCGATTGCAAGAAACTAACAATGCAGACCCCTTTTAAGTTAGTATATGGTCTTGAAGTTGTTGTTCCAATGGAATACTTGGTAGCAAGCATGCGAATTGTTTCTTTTATATATATGGATGACCTTAGCATTGTTGAAGAGAGGCTTTCACATTTGGTTGAACTGGAGGAAGACATATTTGTTGCAGGATTCCATCAACAAGTATAGAAGGAAAGAGAGAAGGCCTATCATGACAAGAACATTAGGAAGAAGGCATTTAGACA
Organism: Picea engelmannii; assembly: GCA_009831015.1. NCBI lineage: Eukaryota > Viridiplantae > Streptophyta > Pinopsida > Pinales > Pinaceae > Picea > Picea engelmannii. Next base: position 146,973 of record ML789083.1, on the reverse strand, counting down.
AGGTGATATAGTCCAGATATATGACAGTAAGTTAATCAAACATCTTGGGAAGTTCAAAACGCATTGGCTAGGGCCATATGAGATCGCTTATGTTACAAAGGGAGGAACTGCACAATTGAAGACTCTGACTATGGAGTGGAAGGAAGGATTAGTGAATGGGAGCCAACTGAAGTTGTACTATGACAACCAGATGCCTCGTAGATTTCAGTAGAAGCATGAAGAAAAGGGTCTAGGTACCAGGCGCAGTTGTAACTGGGTACCAGACACAGAAAAGACAGTCTGCACAAAGGAGGAAAATGAGGCAAAAAACAAAAAGCAGAGGCTGCACTACGTAGTCAAAAGTCAAAGTAAAATAGAAGGGTCAGATCTGAAGTGCCTTAGGATGAGTCACAGGTGAGTGTTGGGGGCCTGTTGGCCCTCGGTTATGGAAGCAAGTGAAGATCAAGGAAGAAAAGGAAAAATGCGAACTTCGTGCAAGACATAGTGACTGTTATTGGGTCGAAGTGAGAAAAATAGTAAAAAAGATGGAGCAAAGTCTGAGAAAGCAATCCGTTGGATGAGGATATCAAGGATGATAGATTAGCAAGGAAGACAGATCATGGAAAACTCAGCAAGTGGAAACATACACCATTAGATGTTGTAGAGCATTGTGCGAGAAGAAAGGAAAGACAGGCTGGCGAAGCCCTGAAAATATGGGTCAAGTTGACCTAGGTTTTTGGTATCTAGGGTTTTGGACACCTAGGTTTCAGCCTAAGGCCGTAGATGAGTAATTGTAATGTATAAATAAAGGTCATGAGGACCTAGTTTGGGTTGGTATGATATTGTTTTAGATTTAGTGGTATTGTTTTGTGAGAGATTATTATTGTGAGACAGATAAGCGCTAAGTGTGAGAGACTTCTGGTATTGTAATATCTTCAGATGGGTGCGAAGATCAACCCTGTAGTTGGGTGTGCAGGGAGGGGAGAGAAAGAGAGGAGAAGAGAAGAGATTTGCTAGCTAAGAGCGCAGAGAAGAACTATATGCTTTGTCTTAATGTATTATAAAGCACAATTATGTGGACGTATCCCTAGAGAGAGGGTGAACCACATATATTTTATGTTGTGTGTGGTTGATGTTCTGTCTCTGTCATTTATATACTGTGATTGAATTATTATGTTAGATCTGATAAGTAGATGTGTAGAATAGATCTAAGCTGATAGGTGATATATGAATGTTGTGTTGTTCTTGTATTAGATCCACTTGATGTTCCCCTTGGTTGTAGACATCCCTGTCCTGCAACCCCCTCATAACTGCTTCGAGTGAGACTGCATCTGCTTCGCAGGTGTTGCTGAAAGGGCTAGTAGTTAGGGTTTGTTGGTGCGCTCTTGGAGCTGAACCCTGGGTCTACCCCAATGCCAACAAAATTTCACTGATCGCTTTAGGCATTTTTCATGGAGCCATGGTATCGAGTATCAAAGTTCTATTATCTATTACAGAGAATGAGAGTGCATAAAACTAATTATTTTGCTAAGTCAACTCCGTGAAAATGAGAATGTAATTCAGAAAATGAAAAATCTTCTTTGCCTTAAGCCTATCAATCCGCGCAGATATTCACTGACAATGCATTTAATTCCTTTAGTCAAAAGATTTGGGTGATAAAGCATGATCTTATTTGAAATCATTTCTCTAAATTAGCTATTAATGTCATTAATGGTCGATATTTCATGATCTGGGAAAAGCATAGAGAACACTTGGATTTACCCGCATTTCAAATCAACGCAAACTTTAAAGGAGATAAGATTGCTTAAGGTGTTAATAAATCAAGTTTATCCTGTTAATTAATCGTGTTTAATCTTAATCCATTTCAGGGTTTGGAGTCTCAGGCGATCTTATTTTAGTTCGAGCTATGATCCCCGAATCGTGAAATCACGATTTGATCAATTAATATTAATCAAGTTTAACATTTTAATTAATCGTGATTAATTACGGGTTTCGCGACTTTAGGTATCGGGATTTCAGGTTGTCATTCGAGACAGGATTCCCAAGATGAGAAGTTGCGATAAGATTTATTTATCGTTAATCATTATTAATCGTTTAATTAACCCAGTTTAATTTAAGCTGGTTTTTCAATTTCATATATCGGGACTTTGGTGGTTGCTCGAGGCATGGATCCCCGAATCGCGAAGTCGCGATGTGATTGATTTGTATTAATCGATTTTAATTCTTTAATTAACATGGCTTAAAAATTATCGCAGTTTCACGATTTCTCATGTCGGGACATTGAGATTCATTACATGTTGGACTGTTAGGTCTGCGAAACCCCGAGACCCGACATTTTGAAGATTGTCTTTAGTGATTTTACCTTTCAACTAGTGGGCGACTCCATAACTTTTAAGCATTTAGGATTGTTGTATTAAACGAAAGACCCCATCAATGGTGATATCCAAGTGCATGTTTGTCTTTATTTAAACAAGAATTAAACGTATTTAAGTCTAAAGTTTAGAAAAAATATATGTTTCAACATAGGCTCCATCTAGGGATCTCGTCTCGCTGTGGGATGAGAAGAACAGTAGATCGAGTGCCTTTATTGGGTAAATGGAATCATTATTTCATTTTTGTGAAACACATTCTGAAAGAGGGCACACAAAAAGATTTAATATTTCATCGTTATCTCTTAAAACTTTCAAAACTTAATCATTTACCGCTCTCGAGTTTAGGCTTATCAATGGCTTCCTTTTCTTAAAACGGAATTTAGATTTGCTTAAGATAATCAAAACAACCTTAATCATTCTAGCAGGCTCTGTTTGATTTTGTTCGCATCAAGGTAAAGTAATTTCAGTGTTTTTAGTCAGGGAGTCCCGTGTTAGCTTAGAGTGTAAATCTAGTCGAAAAGAGAACTAGTTACCATAGTACATTATAATTCATGTATAACAACCTTGCAAATATCGTAGACATTGTTTCACTGCCAGCGAGCCTGTTCAGTACCCTGATGAAGTTATCTAATTTCCCACATTGAATTTCCTTTCACCACTTCAATTAGTAATTATGCATTTAAATGATGAGATGAGGGCAATGATTTAATGAATTTCCTTTCATCGTCTCTTTTTTGGACTATATAGGGGCAATCATTTTATGAATTTCCTTTCACCATCTGTCTTATATTTTTAAAAAATGAAGTGGGAGAAATCAATTTGTATACAATATACCAGGGATTATATCTACTTATAATTCAGCAATAGAGGTCTGTCAACTCACTTTGATTACTATGGACTAATTTTCTTCTGACCTTCAAAACATCTTTGCCTACCAGGAAGTTCTCACATGGAGTTTTGATTTTCCAGGGACTTTCCTTGAGCGAAACTAATCAATTTAAACCTGTTAGAAGGGATAAGAGAGTCAGGATTAGCATAGACATACTTTTTGTCCCGTTAAAGTTAGAGGAATCATAAGAACTTTTTACCTATTCTCGTTTTTTAAGATTTGTTTATCGATTTTCAGAGCTAAGGTGAGACCCTTTTTCCTCTATGAAGACCATGGGATGATCTCAAGAATCACATGAAAATACAATTTTGAAAATGAGCGGGGGAACAGAATGAGGATTCAGATGTTCTGTTGTAGGTACGATCACTCCAATGCAAACTTTATACTCAAATCTTGAAACTTTTTCTTTTAGGTCTTCTTATTGCTCATTTTTTATTACAAGTTTTATTTCATTTTTTATTTTATCCAGAGAAACTCTTGACAATTAAAACACAAATTTCATTTCTCTGGGTATAGATTAGGTGACGATATTTGTACATATGTGACCTCTGTCATACTAAGTGATACTTCTTTGAAAATTTAAATAGGGCAAAATCTCATACCTTAGATTTAATCTTATATTTTCTACCAAGTAAACTACTTGTTTGTCACCTGTTTCGAGAGAAAGTCAATATTCTGATATGCGAAGGTCAGTTATTGCAGTCTTTTGTCTCTCGACTATCGACAAGTATCCTGCATAACAGTAATATGAAAAATGTCAAGAACTTACACAAACCAAAACTCTGTGTGTTACTTATTTTTCTGTTTTCATTTTTATGAAATCGACTAACCTGATTTTATTTATAGCAAAAGTAAAAAATTACCGAAAAGTGAAAAAATGTGAATCAAAATGAAGAAAAAAATTCGGTATGTAAAGTGAGAGTTTGGAAACTGATTATTGCATAAAATGCTTCAGGTTACACCTATTGATAGGTGCGTTGAGGATTTTACCTTTCAGATTTCCTAACAAAAATGAATTCTTCCCTTCAGAAGCTATGACTTTGAAAGGTCCACATCAGATATGGTCGAATTTGTCGTGCTTCCCTAAGTCCTTCTTTCTAGCATCCCAATTTAAAACCAGGTCACCATGGAGAAATTCTCTATCTTTATCTTTTTGGTCAAACATGGCTTTCATGTTATCCTGATACCTCTGAAGTTTTTCATCCACTTCAACCCTATTTTGCTGGACTTCAATCAATTGATTTATTCTTTTGGTGAAATGATTTGGCTCTTCCTTTTCATCTTGCCAGATTTTCATTACAGGCAGAGCCAAGTTTATGGGTAGTACCACGTCATTCCCCTACACCATTTGAAAAGGGGACGTCTTGATCGATTTCTTGGTACTGTTAGGGCTTATAAATGTCTTATTTTCATCCATCTTTCCCTTCATCATTCTCCACATTTCATCGCCCCATTAACCTTTCATGATATCATTTCCACAAATATACTTGGGTTTCACCTTATTGTTCTCCACTTTATTCATTTTAGTATTTAAAAGGAATTTGTGATTAAATGTTAGAAAACCAACATGTTTTCATATATATCTCAAATATGTGTGAGATTTGTAATGTGTAGAAATATGTGAAGGATTAATTCAAAAGGACTTCTTGAATACTTCCTCCACCATTTAAATATTTGAGGAGATGATTCAATCCCTTTCCAAGGAGAAGATCATGGATATTTGGTTGGAATATCTTATCCAAGATATATGAGAGATATGTGTGAGGATTTGAAGGGATTATATTTTGTAATAATGGGAAACAGGTTGAGAGAAAAGTGGATCTGTAAAAATGAGATGGTTATCTTATCTTCAAGGCTCTCATGTATAAATGAGAGTGCTCTCTCTTCATGAGGATTCAAGTAGAATAGGAATTAGAGGATGTAATTAGAGTTATTTGAGTAGCCATTAATGGTAGTCATTATGATTCGAAAGAGAAAGGGATTCTTAGATTTGATTCATGGTTTTGGTTTTCATGCTTTCATTATTCTTTTATGAAGATTGATTTGATTATTGAATGTAAGATTGCTTCATTGGTGAGAGCTCTCATATGTTGTTATGCCATTCAACTCTTCACTTGTTGTATCTACTCTTCCTTCATGTGGTTCTCCATTTCTAGATTAATTTCCTTCACGCAATTTTCCATTCCTAGATTAAATTCATTTATGCAACTAGATTAATTCAATTCCAAGTCGTGTGTTAGATTAATGATTCAATTTCAGTCGTGTGTTAGATTAATGATTATATTTTGGTCGTGTGTTAGATTAATGATTCAATTTCAGTTGTAGATTAAACATTAGATTAGATTAGTCCTGATTCAATCTTGCATATACTTTGTGTGTGCTTCGTCAGTTTACGAACCCCAGGTTGACAAATTAGATAGTTGGGCAAGTACTACAACTCAATTAATACAACATTAGTTCGGCCCAATATATCGACTGTCGTTCCCTTGTCATGATTGTTGCTCCTTTTGATGTTCATTTGAACGGAACGATTTTTGTTCCTTTTGTTATGATTGTTGTCCCTTTGTAGGGGTTGCATCTCTGGAGTATGGGTATTGAAAACAGAAGGTAAGAACCTACACGCAACAAGTAAAACACTTGCGCCAGTGTCTACCTTTGGATGATGCATAGAGGTTATATTTTAAGACATCTTTAGAGCCCAACATCGCCAAATTGTTGGGCTCTAAATATGTCTTAAAATATAACCTCTATGCATCATCCAAAGGTAGGTTTTGGTGCAAGTGTTTTACTTGTTGCCTACGTAGGTTCTTACCTTCCATTTTCAATACCCGTCCTCCAGATATGAAACCCCTACAAAGGGACAAAAATCGTAACAAAAGGAACAACAATCATTCTTTTCAAATGAACAACAAAAGGAACAACAATCGTGACAAGGGAACGACAATCGTTATATTGGGCCAAAATAATGTTGTATTAATTGAGTTGTAGTTCTTTCCCAACTATCTAATTTGTCAACCCGGGGTTCGTAAACTGACAAAGCACACGCAAAGTATATGCAATATTGAAGCAGGGATAATCTAATCTAATGTTTAAGCTACAACTAAAATTGAATCATTAATCTAACACACGAGTGAAATAAAATCATTAATCTAACACACGACTGAAATTGAATCATCAATCTAACACGCAACTGAAATAGAATCATTAATATAACACACGACTTGGAATTTAATTAATCTAGTTGCGTAAATGAAATTAATCTAGGAATGGGAAATTGTGTGAAGGTAATTAATCTAGAAATGGAGAACTACATGAAGGAAAAGTAGATACAACAAGTGAAGAGTTAAATGGCACAACAACACATGAGAGCTCTCACTAATGAAGAACTAATAATCAAATCAATCTTTATAAAATAATAATGAAAGCATGAAAACCAAAACCATGAATCAAAGCTAAGAATCCCTTTCTCTTTTGAATCCAAATACTACCATTAATGACTACTCTAATTCTAATTACATAATCTAACTCCATCCTAATTCCTCTTCTACTTGAATCCTCATGAAGAGAGCGCACTCTCTTTTATACATGAGAGCCTTGAATATAAGATAACCATCTCATTATTACAGATCCACTTTTCTCTCAACCTATTTCCCATTATTACAAAATATAATCCCTTCAAATACTCACACATATCTCTCATATATCTTGGATAAGATATTCCAACCAAATCTCCATGATCTTCTCCATGGAATGGGATTGAATTATCTCCTCAAATCTTGAAATGGTGGAGGAAGTATTTGAGAATTCCTTTTGAATTAATCCTTCACATATTCCTACATAGTACAAAGCTCACACATATTTTAGATATATATGAAAACATGTCAATTTTCTAACATTTAATCACAAATTCCTTTTAAATACTAAAATGAATGAAGTGGAGAACAATAAGGTGAAACCCAAGTATATTTATGGAAATGATATCGTCAAAGGTTAATGGGGCGATGGAATGTGAAGAATAATGAAGGCAAAGGTGGATGAAAATAGGACATTTCTGAGCCCCAACATGCCCCCCAACTTAACTTGTTGCATGTTCTCATGCAACCATGCATGGATCTTCTCAAAAATTTTTGGCATCTGAATGTTGGCTTTGAGTGATGATAATGAATGTTTCTAGGATGGGATTTACATGAATAACAACTAACATTTTTCTTATGGTTGGTTCTTGTGTGAAAACCATGAATATAAAGAATTTTGGTTCTTGTGTTTACAACATTCATTTCGTTATTTGTTCTCTTGCTGTTATGATAATAGTTTTCCCATATTTTTACTGGAAAATATATGCTATCAATGTGCATAAGGAAACATCACTGAGTATAAGAAAGCCCTTTTATTTGTACATTTTTGAATCATGCCAATATGTATATTAGTGCTTATGAAGCAAAGTGAAACAGAGTATCATTGGAAAAGAAATGTTGGAAAAGAAATGTTCATAACTGGTAAATGAGACAAAAAATGGAATGATGGTAGTGGAAAAGTGGAGTGATGATAGTGAATAAATCCCCCTACCCCCAAACTTAACTTGTTTCATGTCCTCATGCAACATGGCATAAGTCATAGAAGTGAAAAGGAAAGGGAACTCGATGAGGGAATTTTCCAAATTATTCATTGCTAGAAGTTGAGGAATTACATGATTAAAGTTTAGAAAATAACATACCTCCACTTACCCAAAATTTTGATGAACTATGCAAGAGGAATATGGCTGATGTGGCTGGTGGAGCATGGAATATGTCACTGCTGTAGGATCATGTGAAAAGTGACGGTTACTGTAGCTGGGAATGCTGTCGGATGGATCAGAGAATGTGAAGTGGAGGAATCTAAAGTGATGTTGAATGAATCATGGAAAATACAAAGTATGAAAGTGGAACTGTTGTAGTCTCATATGGCGGAGGTCATGCAGCTGTAACTGTCAATAGATTCATGAAAAGTGTATAGTCTGCACCCACTGCGAAACCTGATGGTACCATTCTAATCATGTGAATGAATGTGTCGATGTCGAGCATGAAAAGAAGTCATTTGATTACCAGCCATTGATGAATGTCGTTAACCAATGCGAGGCAACTCACCATTGATGTCAATGAGTGATAAGGTACCCGAGTACATCTTGCGAAGTGTGAATGAATGAGATGATGTCGAGCCACTTGCAAGATCTGACGATTAAGGGACATTGATGTATTCCCATGATTGTTAGCGAGAGAACATGCCATTAATGCATGCAAGCCTCCAGGTACTAAAAAAGGACTCTAGTCTATATCCCAGATAAGGTTTTGAGGTCGATGGGGAAAGACTTGTTGAAAGGTGGGCCTTAAGGAATTCCACATCAGTCAACACGAGTTCATATAAAAAGAGTGATAGGACTATAAATGAAAATATCTCAGTAGTAACAGTGTGTATGGCAAGGCAATGTAGTCAGGGAAACAGAGCTGGATAGTTTTATTGACAAGGAAAACTGAACTGAAAAAGATAAAGAGATGTATGTGACTCAGAAAGATAGGCGTGTGCGAAGTCATGAAGGATAATTAAATGGAATATGGGATTCAACACAAGGATGAACAATCTACTTTGAAGGAGAACTGGAGGAAGACAGTCATGACGCAAATGGGTTTATGTGTAACTGCAAATGCCATGATGTGTAAGACGAGAATCATCTCCTTCAAGCAATCAATAGGACATGTTTTTTTCAAAAGTTTTGTGATCTTTGAAAATCACTTCAACAACAAGATGCGATCGACCGTGCACTTGAAAAAAAACATAGTACAAATTCTGCATGAAAAACTTGTGAGATGTTCGAAAATATATCATGTAGAAAGAAGGACAAATGCGACAAAGTAAATAAAATGTATTTTACACCTCTTGTCGTGGCCGTTGTGCGCACGCTTGTGTAATTGTTGAATGCTTGCTTAGCGTAAAAGCGCAAAAACATGTTTCCATTTGTTTTCAGGAATTTATAAAAACGTCCATTTGCAATGTTATTTGTTTTCGTTGTTTTGGTTTCTAATTTTTTTTTTTTATATAATTTTTTTATTATTATTATGTTTGACCTAATTTTTATTATATATATA
>ML789083.1:109631-124295 GCA_009831015.1 Picea engelmannii | reverse complement strand
CCACGGATCAATGGCCGTTAAGATCGAGGAGAGTATGAACCGTCGGATCACTCTATGTCGGGAACATATCGTGACCGTCAGATTTCCTAACTACAAATGCATACTAATGCATACTAAAGAAACACACTTTTACCTAACGACATTTTAGACCAAGTAGATCTTAACTAACTCCTAAGTGTCTATATATCCTAACAGTTGAACCAGTATATCTTTAACAAAACTGGTGGGTACATATGCAATTATTTTAGAATGTAGTACACAGGTCTTAAAAGCCTTTAGGGATTTCACGATTGCATAGGCATACTTTTCCATTATATCGTATCTCAACTCTGCGCTTCTAAGGATTTTACTGAAGAATGATATTGGTTGTTCAAACCCTTCTTCATTCTTCTGTAGGAGTACTGCAACAATTGTGTGTTCAGATGCGAATGAGAAAATTAAGAATTCTTTTAGATAATATGTTCTTGGTAGCACTGACGCTTCACATATGACCTTCTTGGTGCGTTCAAATGATGCTTTGGATTCGGTCATTCATTTAACCTCACTGTCCTTCTTAAGCATATATGTAATCAATTTCATGATTTCAGCAAAGTTTGGGATAAATCTTCTTAAAAAAATAAATTTTCCTAAGAATGACTGAATTTCTTTTCTATTTCTAGGAATATTGATAGTATCTATAGCTTCAACCCTTTTCGGGTTGATTTTAATTCCATATTGAGATACTATGTGGCCTAAGAGTTTACCTTCCTACATTCCAAAGTGAGATTTCTTGGGATTTAAAGACAAACCGAATTTTCGACATTTTTTAAATGTCTGTTTGAGGTGTGCCAGATGTTCTGCATTAGATTTAGAAAATACAGTTATATCATCAAGATAAATGACAATGGACTTATCTCTTTCAATGAAAAAGGCGATGTCCATATCTCGCTGGAATGTGGCACCTATGTTCATTAAACCAAATGGCATTTTGTCATACATAAAGGTACCCCATGGGGTGGTGAACGTTGTCTTCTCTTTATAATCCTCATGGAATGCAATTTGATTATAGCCCGAAAATCCATCAATCATGGACATTCTATTTGTCCTGACCACGTCTTCCAATACATGATCCATTTTAGGTAATGGATACTTATCCTTGAGGGATGATTTCTTTAGATTTCTAAAATCTACGCACAGTCTGATTTCACCACTTTTCTTTCTGACCGGAACCATTTTGGCTACCCACTTTGAATACCTGAGTGGTACAATGATTTTAGCATCCAAAAGCTTCTTTACTTCCTTTTCTATCACAGACAATAATATGGGATTTATCTGTATGATATTTTGCCTGAACGGTCTAACGCCTTGATTTAGAGGAATCTTGTGTTCAATTACGGTGGTATCATAAGTCCTTAATTCATCATAAGACCCGAAAAAAATGTCTTTATACTATTTGAGTAACTCTGCATATTTTCTTTTCATTTCAGGAGGAAGGCATTTAGATATTTTTACCAGCTTCAGAGTCTCTTTAGTGCCTATGTCACAGTCTTCAACCTATTCAGGCTGAGGCTGCAAGGTAGAATTTAATGGAATGTCATTGCAATCAAATAATCTCTCCAAAGGAATTAGACCCTTAGGAATCTGACTATTTTTTAGCACTAACATGCGATGATTTGCGATCTTATCTCGGAACTCCTGAGGGTCTTCCCGTTCCTGCCTAATCCAAACAAGGTCATTCTGATTTTCTTGGTCAATATGCATTTCAACAAAGTCATCCACCATTTCTAGGAATTGTCTGATTTGTTCATCATCTTAGAACACCTTCGAGTGTTGCATATTGTTTGGTATTGAGGGTATGTGCCTCATTTCTATGTGATACTTCAGTTTTAAAATAGTAGGAGGTACAAACGTTGAGGCCGCTTTGGCTAATGAATCTTCTTGTTGATTTTCTGTTCTAGGAATGTAGTGAACATTAACCGATGAGAAATGTTTTTGAATCAGATCCCAGGCACAATTTATATAAGACCACAACCTCAGATGTTTGGCCTGGTACTGCCGATTTATCTATTTTATGATTAATTCCGCATCACCATAAAATTCCAGGTTTTTAATATTCAACTTCCTGGCAGCCTCTAATCCTAATACCAGGGCTTCATATTCGCACACGTTATTGGTATAATCGATGTCCCATTGTAACCTGTAAGAGAAAGGGATAATAAACTCATTCCTAGGTGCCACAAACAACAATCCAGCTCCTGCTCCTTCACAGGATGAAGCACCATCGAAATACATTTTCCAAACTCCAGTACTATATACATCTTTATTTGTTTTTTCTATTCTTTCTTTTTCTATACAATTTTTTTCTATACATTCATCTATATCGTCATCAATCGATAAAATACAATTTCCGAAATCCTGATTTGTGACATAAACAGGGTAATTATTCGGGTTATGTGAATCCCTTACTGTGTATTCCAGCCTTGTTTTTCTATACAGGCAGGTGAACTGTCCGTCGAAGATCGGGATTGTAGCGTATGTCATGTCGACTTGCAGAGATCCTCCAAGCTTAGCACCCCAAGACCTAGATAAAATCATACCATACTTTGGAGGAATATCAACAATAACCACATCCATCATAACACTTTTTACAAGAATCTATGCAATATTGACCACTAAATATTTAATCATACCCATACATTTAACTTTTCTTGAATCAAAGTAATACAGGTCTCCGTATGGTCTGGTAATTTCAAGACCAAGTCTATCCATAATAGCTTTGGGCATCACATTATGGAAAGCTCTAGAATCCAACACGCAATTATGGAGCAGATGATTATGCACAATTAGCGTAATGTATAAAGGAGTGACAATATCTCCGACACCTTCAAAATGTGGACCAAAAATTATGTTTAGTTTATCATCTTCCAAATTTATAACGTTGGCCTGACTTTCAATATCTGAAAAATTTATCATTTTGGCAATTTGTTTTTTGTATGTAGGATTTTTTGCCAGTTCAACTAGAGGTGTCGGGATATTGATTTTATTAATCTCATTTTCTAGGTTGAAACCTCCTATTGTCTTATCGGTTTCTCTGGTTTGGATATCTATCTCCTTTTTTTCCTGACTTGTTGGCTTGTGTTGCTTTCTTTTCAGCCGTTTTTAATTCTGCAATCTGCTTTTCAACTGCTTTTGTTTTAACAATTTGTATTTCAGCTATTTGTGTTTTGGAATTCTGTAAGTCAACTCCTTTTATTTTGGCAGACTGTGCTTCAATCTCCTTTGGAGCTGGCTCATATGATTCACCTCTCGGAAATATTTTCTTTGGTTGGGTAGTTGCCATATTTTTACTTCTAGGCCTTAAATTATACTTTTGTTGGAGCTCGACCATTATATTATCAGTGATTCCTTGATAAGAAGAATCTTCTGTAAGATCTATGTTGTTATCATTGTTAGACCAATATTCTTTGTTTAAAGAACTTTCATAATCTTTCCTCGTTAAATGAGGTTGTTGAAAATCATCGCCACGATTATTCATATCTTCCTCTAACTCCTCAAATTCTTGCATGTCATCTCCTCCTATAAAATTTTCATTCTTAAAGGGGGTCTGAATCTTTTGATCTTCATGTTTAATTTGTCTATTGTATTTGAGGGTTAGGGTTCCTCCTGAAATATTTTCTAGCGAACTGATCTGCTTTAGATTGTTCCAGTTCTATTTTCAAAATTTTGTTTGATAATTCTTTAATTATTTTTTCCATATCGTCCATCTTATCATCCGAGGATCTCCCAGATCCAGAGGGTCCTACTTTTTCACTAAATAGTCTGGTTTATTTATTTCTCATTTCGAATTTAGTTTTTAATTTTCCAGATTCCATCATATTTGACTCAATCTCTACAACATCGTCTTGCTTTCTAGCGAGGTTGACAACTCTCCTTTCTCTCAATAACAGAGAAAAATTGGGCTCGAAATCTCCGACGAAAGTTACTTTTGCTATCAGTTGGGAAGGTTTAACTTCAGCTGGGATATTGTTATATAATTTATTAAATATTTGAGTGAATTCAAGAATTGTTTTTGAATTTTTCTTTCTTAAATCCCCAAACTCAGTTAAATAATATAGGTGATATTTTTTCTCTCCCCATTGTCTAAGAAAGGCACTTTCTAACTCATCATATGATCCTATTGAACCTGTTGGCAGTCCTCGAAACCAGGTTCTTACCTGTACTTTGAAAGTTTGGACTAACAGTCGTGAATACATATCTTCATGCTCAAGGCCGAGGATATTGGTGAATTGATCAAAGAAATTTATATGCTCAGTCGCAGTTAGGTCTCCCCCTCCTGTAAAATTTGGTAGGTTTTTCATATAGTTTTGAGGTAAATCATGGAGGGGAACTGGGAGGACCAAAGGAGCATATCTGGTATCTAATTTAGAAAAAATTATAGGAGGTGGGGATGGTCCATGACTGCCTCCTCCTCCTCCTACGAAACCATGTCCTCCTCCACCTTCACCACCTCTGGAACCTCCTCCGCCTACACCACCTCCTCCGACAACAACCATTGACAATCTAGGGGATGAAACTTGGAGATTGTAGATAGGGATTTCAAAGACGTGAAGCGACCTTTCAGCCACTTCGGGATGAAGTAAAAGAGGTTTTGGGAACTGACTGTCAGGAGACAAAAAAACTAAAAATGGAGGAAACGATAGATGAGGATTGGGTTCTTTAGACTTGCAAGATGTGTAAACGAGAGAACCAATGGGAGTCAAATCAGAGTGTATGATATATTCTTTGAAACTTTGGGAAGTTGGAAACTTTACTTCGGAAACTGATGGAATATCAATCGAAGAAGGTATTGAGATATGCTCTTTAATCTTATTGGTAAATGAGGTAGTTGAATCGGTTTCAGCCTTTATCTTGGATAAGACCAATATGGGGTTTATGATTTCGGCTTCAATTCTATCGGCCGATGTTTCTCTGAAAAGGATTTGGGTGGAAACTTCTTGCAGAGTTAACGGTTCAAGTGGAACCTTACCATTAGACTGTGTGGGTTTAGGTTGGTAAACTTTACCTATGGACGCAGTGGTTTGCTTAAGGTATCCCCTTGGTTTTAAAAAAAATTCAGGGGCATAAATGGGCGTGGTCTGCTCATCATCTGGGTTTTGTCTGGTATTCCTTTGATCGAATGCTAGTTTATTAATTTTGGAGTCGCCAAGTTAAAAATAAAAACTAAGCCTTATAATGTATTCAATCTTTGTTCACTATCAAAGAGAGAAACTTACAATGTCGTTCTCCCAGGGAAAAAATAACTTTGTTTATCCGTCCCTGGCAACGGCGCCAAAAATATGTTGTTCTTGAGTTTGTACTTAAGGCTCAAAGCATAATGCCAGGCATCAGGAATTGAGGAAAGTTTAAAAGTTTGATTTTTCTATCTCAGTTATGTGAGAAAAATTCCTTAAATTGAATTAATAGTATGACAACTCAAAGGTCGTTTTTCGCGTCTGAGTTAAATTTGAAAATATTTGATGTAATGAGAGAAAAACATAAAGTTGTTAGACAAATCAAGGAATCAAATACATGAGAATATTACTTTGTTGCAGAAGAAGAAAATAGATAATGTAACCTTAAATGAAGCATAAAATGTAGCAATCTAATTAATTCATAGGTATTATATTTACTAACAGTAAATACAGAGGAAAAGTTGTTTGTTATTAGATAACTAAATGAAATATAACCACAGTAGATTTTGTACTAAATTGTGATCACGATTTCATCAAGGAAATATAGAAAAAGATGCTAGGATGTGGAAAGACAGAAGAACACATAACTCAAATGGATGAAATGTGGAATATCTAGTCTTCACTTGTATTAATTCTCAATGAGGAGAGTTTTCTCGATTACAACCGGCAAGAAGCAACCCTTATTCAATATTTCGAATATGCATTTATACAATAGTCTTCAACCTCAAACGGTTGGAATTCTTTTATCTCTAGAATAATTAGAATTACAAAATATGGAAGTTGGAACATTTCGCTTGCATTCTTCTTGATCTTCTCATCATGTTGGCACGGGTGTTTTCTTTTCCTGTATTCTAGCTCTGAAATAGATAATGTACACAGACTGTATCATTGACTTCCAGGAGTACTACCCTTTCCCTTCTCAATACATTTGATGCATATTCCCACAAATTGAGCTACCAACCTGGAGAATTTTGTCAAATTATTGGCCTAAAAAATGTATAATTTATTTTCTAGTTGAGGCAATCTATCTCCGATCCATCTATCTTCTGAAATAATAGACTGCAATTGTAGATTAGGCTTCACTAGCCATCTATCTATTTGACCAATATCAACCTGTTTTATCTGTGGTATTTCGCCTTGGGCTTCTTCCATGTTTGTCTTAATGTCGAGCAAATGTTTGGCTATATCGATCTGACCTAGTGTTCCATAACTATATTCTTTATCAAGGCCCAATAATTCCTGGTTGAATAAGCCAAAAGTTTCTTCACAAGATTCTTTCACTTATTTAGCCATTTTATTTCCTTCAGCTATGTTAGACTCCCAAATCTTCAATATGATATCTCCTCTGGTCTTCTCTGAAATGGACAATCCGGAAGACATAACTATTCCTCCTTTTTCCGATGATATAATCGCTTCTTGGAAGGTAGTTCGGGCGATGATAGCCTCTTTCTCTCTCTTAAAATAACATTACTTAATGCTTGATCCATCACCCGAAAATGATTTTGGATGATTTATACCTTAGAGAGTAGGCTTAGTTGTGCTTCTTCTAGTTTCTTTCGCACTTCCAGTGCTTGAGCTTGGAACATTGTTACATCTATAATAATGCTTTTGGTAGAACTTAATTTGTCTTTCAATTTATGTACCAACTCCTCTTGTTGGATGACCCGTCCTTGGTTCACTTGGGCAGTCTTGTGTATCTCTTCAAGGTTGGTTTAAAGTTGTTGGATTTATTGTCTTTCCTTGGCTCTCATCTGTTCAAATCCCTTGTTTACCTTGCTTCTGACATCCTCTGTTACAACCTTTATTTGGTTTTTTAATTGGTTTATTAACAGGTCTTTTTGCTTCAACCGTTCTTTTAAAGTTCCAACCGAATATTGGTTGGTTGTTTCATAAGCCCCCAATGAACCCACTATTTCTTCAGTGAATTCTACCTCTTCTAAGGCCTCTCCATCAGTTAGTACTCTGTATCTTTTGACCGTTGCACCTTCCCTTTGGTGCATTTCTCGCTTCACCACAACTTTCCTTTTCTTGCTGAAAAAGAAATCAGTAGGATGTATCTCTTCTATAGAAATTCACGATAGATATTCTATGAATACTTTCTCTGTATCAGGGTTTCCTCTGGTAGACTATAAAGGCATGAAAGACTGAATGGGGCTACCAATTTCTGTAGATGACTATTATCTAGTCATGTTTGTAGTTGATTTATCTGGTGTAGCCAACGACTTATCTTCTCCCTTATTTGTTAACATCTCTGCTTGATTTTTGGCTTGATTACCTGCTATATCTGTCTCTGGGGTCTCTTTTTTCTAAGTCGAGACCTCAGTTCTCTCTAAGTTTTCCTAGGTTTCTTGTTTTCTAGAGTTTACGGCTTCTGAAATTTGGGTCTTCGTTTTCTATGTATCTGGAGACATCGAGACTTCCCCTTGCAACACTTTAGGGAGGCTACTTCTTCGGTGCCTCTGATACTTGTATAATTGAATCATTCTTTCAGGTGACAGAGCTCGAACCCGACCTAATACCTCTAGATAAGATCTCACTCCTCAAAAAATCTCATCTTGAGGAGAATCCTTGCATTCATACATATTCAGACCGAAACTGTCCATGTGGTTACCCACGACCTTCTGTGGTTCGTGCTTCTTGAATTCAATGTTTACCAGCTTTATTTCTTCTAAGGTCATGGCCTCCACTTTGGAGTGGCCGAAATCCAATAAAGAAAATGCACCAATGTGTAATGGAAAAGATGGACATACCTTTTTTTGTAGTCCTTTGAGTTCTTTGCTAATCCTGCTGAGTACAGTGCGTCGTGCGACCTCGCAACACACTAGTCCATCTGGTAAAAATTGTGGCAGAGCATATGGAGGAACTGAACAACCAAAAACCCTGATATAGGAGAAGTGTTCCTCGATGTACCAATTTATCACACTGCCTAGGTTAGCCACAATTATATTTGAAATTCTAGGAGATGGTCGACCAAATATAATAGTGTGCATAGGCACCACTACCTAGTTATAGATTTCATATAAGAAATATTTCGCCTTGTCTTCCCAAAGTTTTGATTGATAAATGTGAATTGGTTATGCACTACTTGGATTCCACCTCTAGACCATCAACGAGAAAGGTGTCATGAAACAAATGGCATCCATAATATAAGCTAACATGAAGAATGAAGTTGATTTCCCTTTGTTTTTGTGTGCCCGGTATTCTGTAATTTCACTTGCTAGATTGTCTGACAATATTTTGGCCCAGTCGAAAGAATAGCCTTCCACCACTGTGTGTATCATGGGAACCCATGGTAGAAAGAAATGGGTTGTATTCTCTTTCCCATAGAGCCTACACATCATCATGGCTATATACATGAACTGCGGTTGTAACAATGAAATTATACCAATCTTTGATCAAGTCAGAAAGGCTTTTTCCAAATTGATCATACTCCTTCTTGTTGAAATCCTCTAAGACATTGGCATTGTAAGTGAAGTTAGGTGTTGGAGATAGCTTATACATCACCTGTATGTGCTCTGGATAAAATGATCCAACAACCACCTTCTGCAAATTGAATATAGTTCTAGTTGGGATATCTACATGATCCAGTGCCCATCCAATCATATCATAATAGGGTAAAATCCGTGGCCTTGTTGCTACCTTATGCATCTCTGACTGAGCAACAATATTGTATTTGGTATACAAGCCTTCCTTTTTGTTGTTGCTTGCATCATCCAGGCAATTCACCAGCTCGTATTGCAGGGTGTTAAATCATGTGTCCAAATTTTAACTGTATCTACGCTTCTCGGTGAGGTGTCAGAGATAACCTCTGCATTCTAGCTTGAACTTTCACTGGTCACTTTAGGAATTTTTCGTGGAGCCATGGTATCGATTCTCAAAGTTCTATTATCTGTTACAGAGAATGAGAGTGTGGAAAACTAATTATTTCGCTAAGCCAGCTTCGTGAAAACGAGAATGTAATTTAGAAAATGAAAAATCTTCTTTTCCTTAAGCGTATCAATATGCGTAGATCTTCACTGACAATGCATTTAATTCCTTTAGTCAAAATATTTGGGTGATAAAGAAGGATCTTATTTGAAATCATTTCTCTAAATCAGATATTAATGTCATTAATGGTTGATATTTTGTGATCTGGGAAAACCATAGAGAACACTTGGATTTACCCGCATTTCAAATCAACACAAACTTTACAGGAGATAAGATTGCTTAAGGTGTTAATAAATCAAGTTTATACTAGATATTATTTTCGGGATTAACTGCTTAGTGTAACTCATTGATCTATGACCCATATCCATGAGTATTAGTCGCAACTGACCAATATTTCTCATGATTTATCCTGTTAATTAATCATGTTTAACCTTAATCCATTTTGGGGTTTGGAGTCCCAGGCGATATTATTTCAGTTCGAGTTATGATCCTCGAATCACGAAATTGCGATTTGATCAATTAATATTAATCAAATTTAACCTTTTAATTAATCATGATAAATTACGGGTTTCACGACTTCAGGTATCGGGATTTCAGGTTCTCGTTCGAGACAGGATTCTAGAGACGCAAAGTTGCAATAAGATTTATTTATCATTAATCATTATTAATCGTTTAATTACCTTGTTTAATTAAAGTTGGTTTCACAATTTCGTATATAGGGACTTTGGTGGTCGCTCAAGGCATGGATCCCCGAATTGCGAAGTCACGATGTGATTAATTTGTATTCATCACTTTTAATTATTTAATTAACATGGCTTAAAACTTATCGCAGTTTCACGATTTCGCATGTCGGGACATTGAGATTCATTACATGTTGGACTGTTAGGTCTGTGAAACCCTGAGACTTGACATTTTGAAGATTGTATTTAGTGATTTGACCTTTCAACTATTGGGCATATCCATAACTTTTAAGCATTTAGGATGATTTTATTAAACGAAAGACCCCATCAATGGTGATATCCAAGTGTGCATTTGTTTTTATTTAAACAAGAATTAAACTTATTTAAGTCTAAATTTTAGAAAAAATATATGTTTCAACAAACCCCTTTACAGACCAGCTTCGAAAATCCTAGTTTCGAACTCACTTTTGTAGGTGATCTTACCCCTATCTTTCCATAAGAGATCCCTCCCTCAGATTTCTTTTTCAACAAGAAACAAAAAGCTATCATGAAAATAGAATCTCACCAAAAGGATGGAGTAGTCACTAAGAGGCAAAGGTTGGTGTATGATGGGAAAGATCAAGATGGTCCTGAGTTTGCAAAAGAAGTTGCAGGTTCACTAGGGGATTTTTCCACTGCCAATTAATGGTCAATAGACAATTTAACCGAACAACAACGAAATAAATGCCTCTTGGTAGAGAAATTGCAAAATGAGATATATAGTGCAGACCAAACTTTTAGAAGCAGGATGAACCAGGACATTGAACAAATCAGGGCTAGTCATCAGCATCAAATTAAGTAGTTACATGATAACCTTGAGATTCTCTACCAGAGTTCATAAACCAACAAAGGATTGATCACTCAACGTGAAAATTTAATTGAGTAGTTGTAGGCCATATTGAACCTAACAAAGAACACAAAAATAGATATTGTTTCCTTCAAAACATAAGCATCTAAAATCAATGAGAGGCTGGAAGTTTCCTAGCAATAACTCTATCAAAAAGTAGATGCTATTCAGAAATGTTATCATGCAATAGACCTTTCTCTAAAAAATATTTATGTTAAGGAAAAAGAGGCATGCACATCCCGGTCTAAGTTTCAGTAGGTTCTCATATGGAAGAAGAAAGATAATACCCATGGTCTTACCCTCCTCTCTCATTATGAAAAGTAAGAGGCGAAATAGCGCTAAAAGATTGGGAAACAAATCTGGAAGAAGGAAATAAACTTTCCAGAGATGTAAAAGAGGCTTGTCTAGAGGCATTATCTTTAATAAATAAAACGCCGATTGAATTCGAAGGGAGTAATATATCAGAAGCATTAGGGAAGATTGAGATAGAAATGAACCAACAAAGCTCCAAAAAGAACAAGGAAAATACTCAGGCGACCATCCAAGAGATGAGCCATATTGATTTACTTAAAATCAATGAATGTTTGGTTAATCCAAGTTCACTATATTAGGTCACAGTCCAAGAAGTGAACAAGATCCAGGAGAAGCTACCACAAATACAAAAGAATATGTTTGTCTTCGAATTGAATGACAAGATTGAGCCTTCAATATTTATGGTAGCATTGATGGATAGGTGCATCCAATGCATTGAATAGGGAAAAGTGAATGTATCTGGCAGAAAATTAAAAATCATGCACAACTTCCACTTTCTCCACCCACTCTACCTTTCAACCTCCAACCTGTCACACACTACACGTCACTTACCTCGTCTACCCCTATCACCTGCATTCTTGCATCCATTCATCCCACCTCCTTATTAGACACTTGTTCCCACATCATTATATTCATGAACAATTACTCTTCCCCGCAACCGTTATCCATCCCATAACTAGCCAACACTGAGCTACTTGTCTAATTATTCCCCCATGTCTTCAACTGCAATTCTTCATCCCAATGAACACATTCGAAGGGACATATGGAAACATGATCAAATGACAAAGACAATAATCCAAATAATTGTGATGGACTTAATGGACATGTGTACCCAGCTTAAATATCAAAGGAAAATGAGTGCATCTACAAGAAGACGAAGAGGCAGAGGAAGCGCTAACAAAACTCAACAATATTTGCATGTTGTTATTTTATTCGGATGTATTATATTTTTAGTCATATATTGTGGGAGGTCCAACAGTTTTCATTTGTGAATTTTTTTGTATAAATAGATAGATTTTAGATCTATTCAGGGCTGCTTCTTGCTGAATGTAAAAGATGAACTCTTTTTGAGTATTAATACAAATGCAGACATAGATTCTAAGTTTCATTCAATTTGAGTTATGTGTTTCCTCTGTGTTTCCATTTCTCTGAATTGTTTCTGTAATTCTTGAAGAGTAAATGATTGAAATTTAGTACTACATCTACTGTGATCATATTATATCAACGATTCATTCAATAACAACTTTTCCTCTGTTATTATTGTGAGTAAAACAAGACCTGTGATTTGTGTGAATTATTGCATTTTTTATCTCCTGTTCAAGGGTGTATCTTCTATTGTTCTTGTACTGTAAAAAAGGTGAGACTTGTCTGTAATTGATACCTGACTTTGTTTTAACAAATTTTCAAATATTTCTACATCATTCGACATTATAGTTGCAACTAAAATAATGGGATACAACCTTTGTATTGTCTTATCATTAATTTCATTTAAAGATTATTTCTCAGAAAACTGAAGGTAGAAAGATCACTCATAAAAAAAATTCATTTTAAACCTTTGATGCCTGATATTATTCTTTGAGCCTTAGAATCAATCTTAGGAACAACATAGCAGAAGAGAAGAATGAAGTATATATATGATGGATAGGGGTCACCAGTGGAACATTTGGAAAAGTGCAGAACGCTATGGACGATGGAAACACTAGAAGAATGGCCTCATCGCTTTATTCATACACTAGATGGAATTCTAGAAAACTGGTATGTAAACCAGGAACTACGCAGAGGCACTGTAGAATGAATAACATTGTAGAAGATGTTTGTGGTAACCTTCTCATTTGAACATGAGAACCCCAACATGGATTTAACACTCAAGAAGATAAGAGGGGTAATATTCATCCAGGAACCAGAGGTGGAACTCATAACAAAATACCAACAACAGAATAGACAGACAGTGAAATAAATACTATCATGGTATCATGTGCAGGATAAAGCACCAGATGAAGATGACTCGCGCAATATCCAAATTACAGAATTTGATCGAGAAAGAGAGGTGGAAGGACCATCCTTGGAATCATAAGTATTTTCTATGCCAGTCAAGATGAAGAAAGTCAACATTGGGACAACTGATAATCCCAAAATGGCCAGCATTAGAGATTACTGGGATGAACAAACAATAGAAAGAATAACATAGTTACTGCGTGAGTATAATGACCTATTCCCAACAACCTTTACATATATGAAAGGCATAGCAGGAGAGATAGGAGAGATGAAGATACCTCTCAAACCTAAGGCTATATCTGTCAGAAAATGAACTTATAGACCAAATCAATATATAAGCATAAAGTGAAAGAAAAAATTGACAAAATGTTAGAAGTTGGTATCATAGAACTAGTAGAAGAATCAGAATGGATAAGCCCTATGGTAGTGCAAGAAAATAAACAAGGAGGGATAAGGATTTGTTTGTATATGAGGAAACTGGATGATGCTTGCCTACATGACCCTTTTCCCACCCCTTTCACATATGAGGTATTAGAGAATGTGGGAGGCCAGGAAGCATACTCATTTACAGATGGATTCTCAGGTTACCATCATATAAAGATAACTCCAGAAGATAGGTACAAGACTACTTTTTCCATAGAATGGGGATCCTACCAGTATACAGTCATGCCTTTTGGGTTGAAGAATGCACCGACTATATTTTCAAGCATAGTAATAACTTCTTTCAAGAAGTTCATACATCATTTTTTGAAAGTGTATCTGGATGAGTTGACAGTCTACATTCTGTTGAAAGATCATGTAGAGGTGTTAAGGATGATGTTGGAAATATGCAGGCAGTGTCATATATAATTGGATATCAATAATTGCATTTTTGGGACACCATTTGAAATATTGTTGAGACATATAGTCTATAAAAAAAGGCTATTGGTGGATCCTGTTAAGATTGCAGTCATTGTTAATTTACCACTACCAAAACCAGTGTGTTAGTTAAGAGAAATATTGGGACATACATGATACTACATAAAATTTATAAAAGGGTATGCGTAGATCACTGCGCTAATGGAGAAATCGTTAAAGAAGGATACTAAATTCCAGTGGAATGAGGATTGTCAACAAGGTTTAGACACATTGAAAGAGAAGAAGGTAACAACACCTATTCTATTATTCCCAGATTGGGAAAACATATTTCATGTGCATGTGGATGCATCAACCATATCACTTGGAGCTATTCTGGCATAGCCAGGAGCAGGGGAATTGGACCATCCTATAGCATTTGCAAGCAAAAAATTGTCAGAGTCAGAACATAATTACAATACTACAGAAAGAGAAGGCTTAGAAATGGTATATGCACTTCAAAAGTTCATACACTATTTACTTGGAAAACACTTTTAAATGATTACAAACCATTCAAACCTCAAATACCTAGTCAACAAGCCAGTGTTGGGGGGGAGGATCTATAGATGGTGTTAGCGACATTTCTTGTAAGGTGGGTTACAATGCAAAGGAGTGGGGTAAAAACCCACTTACCCTAAGTATCGGACTCAAAATGCACCTGTGGTAAGCGACAAGCAAATCTGGATGGCAGGCATCTGCGTGCCGAGATCAATGACGCACATGGGATTCCGGAGCCCCCCTGCCTTTCTACCTTTAAGCG
>ML789083.1:91603-109618 GCA_009831015.1 Picea engelmannii | reverse complement strand
CCAAAATTGGGGGCGCACCTCTTCAACGGTCACGATCGGAGCACCCGAATCAACGACGCGCAGGATGATTCCGGACCCCCCCCACCTTTCTACCTTTAAGCGGAGGGGGGGGGGTCTGGAATCGGGGACGCATCTCTCCGACGACTGCGATTTGAGCACCCAGATCAACGATGCACAGGCGATCCGGGCATCCTCTGTCTTTCTGCGTTTAATCAACATGGGGCCCCCTTTTCTTGTCATGTCATCTTGCCATCTGCTCTCCACCTGACCGAGTGATGAGGCTCGCTCCCTTTAGCCCCTTCCTCATCCTCCGACATCTGTCCATCTCCCCTCTTCTAGTCCGTGTGGTCCCTTTACCATCTCATCATCCACTCACCACCTGCCATGTGTCCCACTCCTTTCCACATTAGCCTCCCACTAAAAGCGTTCCCATTATATCTCATCTCCTGCCTCCTCCGCTTATTGCCTTCCGCCATGTGTCCCGCTCCTTTACACATTAGCCTCCCACTAAAAGCGTTCCCATTATATCTCATCTCCTACCCCCTCCGCTTATTGCCTTCCACCATGTGTCCTCCCCTGTCGCCCCTCTCACACCTCGTCGCTTCTTATCACACCCTCATAGTTTTAGTGCCACCACTCACGTTATGCGCCCCATCCTCCGCGCTGGCCTCCACGCCTATTCATCAGGCCATTCAGCTGATCCAGGTGGCAGCGCGAAGGGTCTTCCACATCGCAGAAGTGTCGAGTTGGCCGGGCCATCCTCAATCCCAATGAAGCAATTATTGAAGTAGTTGGTGGTGGTTAGACATCACCTCTGCCATAATGGGAAAGTCTGGCGATGAATTAAAGGCACGTTGATTCGCCCTCGGAACTGTCAGGGGTTCGATTGCGTCTGCCATAAGTTGCGCGATCATTCAGAGACGACAACTGCAGATTGTCAGAAGCCATGCAGACGCAATGTGTTTAATCCAACGTCTCAATTTTGTTGTTGTTGTTGTTTTGAGTATATGTAGGTGTTTCCGCCATTTTTGTATCTATCAATGGTTGAGCAGAGCTCCTGGTTGTAAATTTTTAATGAAGCACTGATACTCTGGTTATGTATGGACTTTTGAGACTTCTTGCCTTATGAATGCCAGTTTATTTTACGTCTTTGTTATACTGTGTTAGAACAACTCGGAATTGGAGGGTCCAGACGAGTCGTAGATGTTATAGGATGATGTTGGATAGGATCACTGTAGCAATTACATTGCTTCTAATCAGTTCTTGTGATTTTCCCTACGTTGAGTGACTTGGAATTGGAGGATCTAGTAAAGTCCCCTTTCAGTTTCTTGAGACCCTGAATCAAGAGGATCTTGCATTCAGAGTCTTTCCTCTGCAAACCACTAGAAGCATGTTGCCTAAAGTCATTTGTTCACCTTTCCTACCAAGTCTTCCACCTGCTCATATTTTAATCAACCCACTGGCTAAAGTTAGATCAAGATCTCCTTTGTCCCTCGCATGCCTGACCCAGTCCCTGAGTTAGAATGATATTTCCCCGAGTCTCTTCCCATATGATCATCCATTAAAAACTATCATGACATAAAACTGATGGGTGTCGGGATCTGCTCCCGCAAGCAATCCAGGAGTGACTTTCGACGCTAACATTTCTGGCGTCGTTGCCGGGGATGAAGTTGAATATTTTCCCTGGGATTGAATGACAACGATTAACTGATTCTGAAGGTGTATCAGATATCAAAATTATCAATATTTCTACTGTGCACCTGGCGACTCCATTGTGATGACTCCACTACGGAGAACTCATTGGGTTAGTTGTGGCTTCCAGTGGTAGACACACGCGGTCCCATCCATAGCTGCCTCTGGCCACGCCTGAAGAAAATCTGAAGGTGATTATCAGAAAAGGGAAGCCCTCTCAAGGAGAAAGCTTCGCCACTGAATTAGGTATTTCCCCACCTCCTTTCGTAAAAACTCCATTTTCTTATTCTCAGCTTCCTAGTCGTCCTTTCTCGGAGGTTTCCCGTTTTCTGAATTTTGAGAGTGTTCCTGCTGAATTTTCTCCTCCTGGTCTAGCATCAGAAAGAGAGATCCTTGTCACTCCCCCCTCCTTGGAATTTGTGCCTCAGTACAGACTTCAAGCCTCAGAAGGTTTCACCACCCCTCCTTTTATTACTACTACTACACAGAGAGAAGCATCTGCACATTCACGTGCCTTAGCTCTCTCTCTGTTTTCTTTGTTGTATCCTTCAAGAATCTCTTTTCCGACATCTCCCATTCACACTCCTTCTCCTCCAAGCTCTCCTCTACCTAATATTCCTATGGTTGGTGCTAATCCCCCTCTGAATAGAATGGATGCCATAATCGCTGCTATATATGATCCCTTAATCCTACCCCATCCCATGAGCCCTCTCCCTACTGGAGACTACTTGAAATACATGCCCAAGTTCACTGGATAAGGGGAAATAACTGCAGAAGAGCATCTGGCTGCTTTCTACAGTTATGCAGAAAACCTAAACATTGAAAATGAAGATGCCTGGATGAGAGTTTTCGTCCAGAGCCTGGATGGCGAGGTGAGGAAATGGTTTAGAGGATTGACCCCCAGATCTATTGCTGGAATTGAAGCCCTGGATAGTGTTTTCCTGAGGCAGTGACGAGATAGGAAGGACTTCATGTATTACATGATAGAGTTTGGGGCTTTGAAGAAAATGGAAGGAGAGTCTGTCTCTGACTTCTCCAAAATATTCACTAAGATGTATAATAAGATTCCTGCAGAGATAAAGCCCTCATAAGCCTCTGCCCAAATTTCCTATGCTGGTGCCTTTGACCCTGATTTCTACCTTTTATTGAGAGAAAGAAGAGCCACCTCCTTAGCTCAAATGAAAGATTCGGCCATAGAAGTGGAATCCAACATATTAGCAGCTGACAGAATGAGGAACAAGGTAGACGTAGACAGAAGAAAGGGAAAGTCCGAAGCCTCAGCTTCTGGCTCATCGTTTCCCCACACTCAAGTGGATGAACTAACCCAGATGATGAAGTTCCTGTCTGAAGAGATGGAGAGACTGAAGGTGGAAAGGAAGAAAATTAACAAGGGCCCTCAGAGCACCGAAATCAAAGGGGGTTTCAGGAGGCCAAACAATATCGTTCCCCCGACTATGCACAAAGAAAGGGGAAGGGACAGAGAAGACCAAAGAATTCAGGCCCCCTTACAGAACATTTTTTTGGCCGAAGATGAAGAAGGGGAAACAGACGAGCTTGAGCCTAAGATCCATTGCTTCGGAGAGACTCCCCCTTTTCCTCATCTAACTCAATCATCATATGAGGAGTCTCTCATGAACAGTCAGCTAAATGAATTAAGCGAAGGAGACAAGGTTAGCGACGACCGAGGTAGATATTACCTGAGGTCCGACAAAAAGACAACAACACCTGATATTTCTGAGCAGTCCACTAGAACAGAGAAACCTACTAATGAAGTAGCAGACGCTCATAGAGGTAAGAAGGCCCAACCCCTCTCTCCCACTGTCCACAATCATGTTCCTGAAATAAGATAAATTCCAAAGCTTACATCTTCTTTTAATTTCGAGCATGAAATGCAGAAGATCAGAATCCCTGTGCCCCTCATCGAGCTAATTAAACATGGAGAATTTAAAAAATGCTTCTTTGAGCTTTTACAGTCTGAAGCCTCATGCCTTCCCACAGACTCCATAAACCTCCAAGATGAAAAGCCAGTGGTTGTCCTAGGTCCCATGGTAGAAGATAGCGATGATTCATCCCCTCCCTTCTACACCTCCCTGAACATACATGATAAAGTGCTACACAACTGCTTGATGGATTCAGGGGCTTCTCACAACCTCATGCCCAAAATCGTCATGGAATAATTGGGGCTAGAAGTCACCTGAGCCTATCATGAGCTCTATTATTTTGACTCCAGGAGAGTTCAGTGTCTTGGAGTTATTAAAGACCTGGTTGTGACCTTGTTTCAACTGCCCATGAAAAGTGTGGTCATGGATATTGTAGTGGCCGATGTTCACCCCAAGTTTGGTATGTTGTTATCAAGATCTTGGATAAAAAGACCAGGGGGAACCTTGCATATGGACCTCACGTATGCTACTATCCCAGTGTTCAGAGGAGAGCATAGAAGACTATACAGGGAAGCCCAACTGGCCTACATAATTAGTGATGAAGCCAACCCTACCAATCATCCCATTTTTCCTTGGACATTGATTTAGGCTCCAGTTTACTACAGCTCACCCATGCCCCCAAGCCTCCTCTGAAACTCAAAAAGCATCCCACTGCTTCCCCTAAATTTCCTCCCTCCATTGCCCCAATCTAGAAAATGTTTTTTGATGGAGCCTATTCCCGAGAAGGCGCTAGAGCCAGGGTGGTTTTTGTGTCACCTGCTCAGGAAACCACTTCTCTGTCATACAAATTAGAATTCGAAACCACTAACAATGTGGCAGAGTATGAAGCTCTTATCCTAGGATTAAGAGCCACAAGGAAAATGGGAATTCAGGAGACAACAATGTTTGAAGATGCCAAATTGGTAGTCCAACAGATTAGAAGCGCTTATCAGGCCAAGCATCCTCGACTCAGGAGTTACAGAAATGAGGTATGGGACCTTATTGACAGTTTATTCTCAACGTTTAACATTTCCTTCATCCCAAGAGAGGAGAACACAGTGGAATATTCCTTGGCTACATCAATGAGCAATTTCAAAGTACCCTTTCCGCCCAAATATAGGTATGATGTAGAAGTAAAATACAGGCCCTCCATAACTAACAACGTCAAACATTGGAAGGTGTTTGAGGATGATCTCGAGATCAAAAAGTTCTTGGAGACTATCGAAGAATTTCCAGAGATGCATATCGACAAAGATTCCACCTCTGAGGAAGGGTTTGATGGGGGCAAGCTGCTGAGTAGAATAGAAAAGCATGACATTATTCAACTACCTAGCAATCACATTCCGAGGGGACTAGTCCTATTAGAGAGGTTGTTAGATGGGAATGATGTGGCAGTAAAGGGGAGATTTTCAGGTGATGATGCTGACACAGCTGAGTGCAACATTGGCACACCAGAGGAGCCTAAGTTTGTCAAGATTTCAAGGAGTTTGACCAAGGAGAAAAGGGTTGAATATACCGAGTTGCTGAGAGAGTTTGTTGATGTGTTTGCATGGACCTACGAAGACCTCAAGACGCATGACACATATGTCATTGAGCACAAGATCCCATTGAAAGAAGAGGCTAAGCCATTCAAGCAGAAGCTGAGGCCGATAAATCCCATGTTGCTACCTGTCATGGAGAAAGAAGTTAAGAAGCTGCTAGGTGCCCAAATCATTGTCCCCTTGAGATATTCTGATTGGGTGGCTAATTTGGTCCCAGTAAGGAAGAAAAGTGGCGAAATTAGACTCTGTGTTGATTTCAGGAACCTGAACAGGAGCTCAAGGAAAGACAATTATCCCCTGCCCAACATGGAGCACATATTGCAGAAGGTCACTGGTGCATCTAGAATATCCATGATTGATGGCTTCTCTGGTTACAATCAGATATCAGTCATGCCTGAGGATAGAGAAAAAATGACCTTCACCACTCCTTGGGGCACATTCATGTATGCCAAAATGCCTTTCGGACTGATGAATGCAGGAGCCACATTTCAGCGAGCCATGGACATAGCCTTCATCGGGGAGAAAGACTAGTTCATGGTTATCTATCTAGATGACATCACGGTCCTCTCCAGGACAGACAAGGAGCACTGCTGCCACTTGAAGAGGGTTTTCCTGAAGTGTCGAAGGTTTGTCCTATCTTTAAACCCCACAAAATATTTGTTCTCTATGAAGGAAGGGAATCTATTAGGCCATATAGTGTCAGCAAAGGGAGTAAGGATTGACCCTAGCAGGGTAGAAGCACTTCAGACCCCGTCACTTCCCAGATCTAAGAAGGAAGTTCAGGCCTTTTTGGGGAAGATAAATTTTCTGAGGAGATTTGTCTCAAATTTTGCTGAGTTGGTGAAACACATCACAGCCATGCTCAGGAAGGGAAATGAAGTGAAATGGACTACTGAACCCAGGGAATATTTTGTCCAAATAAATAGAGCGTCGACTGAGGCACCTGTGCTAATCAGTCCTGATTATTCTAAAGATTTCCTAATTTTTTCTTTTGCTTCTTGTGATACAGTAGCGACAGTCTTGTTGCAGAAAAATGAGCAAGGGCGAGAGAAACCTATTGCATTCTTTAGCAAGGCATTGAGAGATGCAGAAATCCGGTACGAGATCATGGAGAAGCAGGCTTATGCCTTGGTGAAATCCCTCAAATCTTTCAGAGTCTATGTATTGCAATCAAAGATCACCGCGTACGTCCCTTTTTCCTTTGTGAAGGACATCCTCGTACAACCTGACATAGACAAGAGAAGAGGTAAATGGATTGCCAAGATCCTGGAGTTTGATCTGGAGGTTAAGCCCACCAAATTGATAAAGGGGCAGGGTTTAGCCAAGTTGCTGGCCGAATCCAATTGCAAAGCCTTGGGAATTAACTTCATCAACGAGCAAGCTGAGTCATCCAACGAGCATTGCTAGAGTGCCTTATCACTAGCAGCATGCGCCTGGTACAAGGATATCTTGTATTTTCTGCAAGAATTGAGGCCTCCTGATGGAATGGAAAAGAGCAAGGCAAGAGCTTTAAAGCTCAAGGCGGTAAGATATTGCCTCATCGACCAAACCTTGTACTGGAAAGACCCTTTAGTGGTATTTTTAAGATGCCTAGACCCACAAGAATCCCAACAGGTTACATTTGATTTCCACAGTGGCCTTTGTGGGGGTCATCACTTCTGGAAGACCATAGCCCATAATATCCTTCGATATGGGTATTACTGGCCCACTTTATTCCCTGATGTCTGCAGATAAATCAGAGCTTGCATCAAATGCCAGAAGTTCTCAGGAAAGCAACAACTCAAATCTCTGCCATTAAAGCCTGTAGTAGTTTCAACACCCTTTCAACAGTGGGGACTGGACTTCATTGGAGAAATTCATCCTCCCTCAAGTGGTCAGCACAGATGGATCCTGACTGCGACAGACTATTTCACCAAATGGATGGAAGCTGTCCCCACCAGGAGCACTTCCCACAAAGTAATTATTAGCCTCTTGGAGGATATCGTAGCGAGATTTGGATGTCCTAGCAGAATTGTCATTGATAATGTCACCCCCTTTAGGTCTGAGCCTCTGGTCAAGTTCTGCGAACAGTTTGAGATTTCACTGATTCACTCTACTCCCTATTATCCTCAAGGAAATGGACTGGCGGAATCTTCCAATAAAATTCTGATCAAGCTCATTAAGAAATTAGTGGAAGACAATAAAAGGGCCTGGGATTCAAAGCTCAAATTTTCTCTATGGGATGAATGAGTGACAACGAAGAATTCCCTAGGCATCTCACCCTTCCAACTTGTTTACGGAACAGAGGTCGTTTTCCCTACTCAACTCGCCTTATCTGTGGCAAAATTCCTCCAGGACCTTGAAGGAGAGCCTGACAATATGGTCAGAAGGATTCATCAGATGGTGGAAGTGCAACAGATTAGAGAGCAGGTCATGAACAGGGCCTACGATCATCAACAGAAGATCAAGAAGGCTTTTGACAGGAAGAGAAAAAAGAAATAATTCGAGCAGGGTGATCTGGTGCTCAAATGGGATGCACCTAGGCAGGAAAAGGGCAAGCACAGTAAGTTCGATGCCCTCTGGTTTGGGCCTTTCAAGATCCTTGAAGTATTCTCGAATAACACTTTCAGGTTGTAGGATTTGTAAGGCAAAGAAGTTTTTAGTGGCCCAGTAAATGGGCATTTCTTGAAAAAATGTTTTTTGTGAGCCGCAGTCGTCTCTTTTGTTTCTTGTAAATATTGTTTTTGTTTTCAGCTTAATAAATGACTCCATAGCCCAACCACAAGGCACTGAATCTGCAAAACTGTTCTTAGAGAATCACAGGGACGACTCTATCCCGTATGGAGAATAATGTTAGCGACATTTCTTGTAAGGTGGGTTAGAATGCAAAGGAGTGGGGTAAAAACCCACTTACCCTAAGTACCGGACTCAAAATGCGCCTATGGTAAGAGACAAGCAAATCTGGACGACAAGCATCCGCGCACCCAGATCAATGGCGCACATGGGATTCCAGAGCCCCCCCGCCTTTCTACCTTTAAGCGGAGGGGAGGGGGGTCCGGAATCAGGGGCACACCTCTTCAACGATCATGATCGAAGCGCCCAAATCAATGGCGCACAGGATGATTCCAGACCCCCCCACCTTTCTACATTTAAGCGGAGGGGGGGGGGTCTGGAATCAGGGACGCATCTCTCCGACGACTGCGATTTGAGTGCCCGGATCAATGACGCACAGGCGATCCGGACATCCTCTGTCTTTTTGCGTTTAATCAACATGGGGCCCCCTTTTCTTTTCGTGTCATCTTGCCATCTGCTCTCCACCTGACCGAGTGATGAGGCTTGCTCCCTTTAGCCCCTTCCTCATCCTCCGACATCTGTCCATCTCCCCTCTTCTGGTACATGTGGTCCCTTTCCCATCTCATCATCCACTCACCGCCTGCCATGTGTCCCGCTCCTTTCCACGTTAGCCTCCCACTAAAAGCGTGCCCATTATATCTCATCTCCTTCCCCCTCTGCTTATTTCCTTCCGCCATGTGTCCTCCCCTATTGCCCCTCTCACACCTCGTCACTTCTTATCACACCCTTATAGTTTTGGTGCCACCACTCCCGTTATGCACCCCATCCTTCGCGCTGGCCTCCACGCCTATTCATCAGGTCGTTCAGCTGATCTAGGTGGCAACGCGAAGGGTCTTCCACGTCGTAGAAGTGCTGAGTTGGTCGGGCCATCCTCAATCCCAATGAAGCAGTTATTGAAGTAGTTGGTGGTTGTTAGACATCGCCTCCGCCATAATGGGAAAGTATGGCGACGAATTAAAGGCATGTTGATTCGCCCTCGGAACTGTCAGGGGTTCGATTGCGTCTACCATAAGTTGCACGATCATTCAGAGATGACAACTGCAGATTGTCAGAAGCCATGCAGACACAATGTGTTTAATGCGACATTTCGATTTTGTTGTTGTTGTTGTTTTGAGTATATGTAGGCGTTTCCGCCATTTTTGTATCTATCGATGGTTGAGCAGAGCTCCCAGTTGTAAAGTTTTAATGAAGCACTGATACTCTGGTTATGTGTGGACTTTTGAGACTTCTTGCCTTATGAATGCTAGTTTATTTTACGTCTTTGTTATACTATGTTAGAACAGCTCGAAATTGGAGGGTCCAGTCGAGTCGTAGCTGTTATAGGATGATGTTGGATAGGATCAATGTAGCAGTTACATTGCTTCTAATCAGTTCTTGTGATTTTCCCTGTGCTGAGTGACTTGGAATTGGAGGATCCAGTCAAGACCCCTTTCAGTTTCTTGAGACCCTGAATCAAGAGGTTCTTGCATTCAGAGTCTTTCCTCTGCAAACCACTGGAAGCCTATTGCCTAAAGTCGTTTGTTCACCTTTCCTACCAAGTCTTCCACCTGATCATATTTTAATCAACCCACTGGCTGAAGTTAGATCAAGACCTCCTTTTTCCCTCGCATGCCTGACCCAGTCCCTGAGTTAGAATGATATTTCCCCGAGTCTCTCCCCATCTGATCATCCATTAAAAACTATCGTGACATAAAACTGATGGGTGTCGGGCTCTGCTCCCGCAAGAAATCCAGGAGTGACTTCCGACGCTAACAGATGGTTACTGTTGTTTCAGGAATTTAATTTTGAAGTGACAGTCAAACTGAGGAACTTGAATGTAGGACCCGATCACCTGTCAAGAATCACCAATGGCAAGGAACCTACAAATTTAGAGGACAACTTCCTTGATGCGCAACTATTTTCATTCCAATTAGCTGATGAATATTTTGATGCCATCATTAAATACTTTAGTACAGGGACTGCGCCACAAGATTTTAACACTACATAGAAGAAAAATCTGGTAGTCAGAGCTGCAAACTATCAATTGATTGCATGAAACTTATACAAGATGGGTGCAGACAACATTCTGAGAAGATGTGTCCTAGAACATGAAAAACCTATAATTTTGGCAGAGGCTCATGAGGGAATAGTTGGAGGACATTATGCATGAAAATATACCACGCAAAAGGTATTGTATGCAGGACTATGGTGGCTGACCATTCACAAAGATGCTAAGAATTATTTCCAGCGATGTGATGTATGCCAGAGGGTTGGTAAACCTAATAGAAGAGAAGAGATGCTCCTAAGGCCACAAGTAACCTTGCAAGTATTCCAAAAATGGGAAATATTATTTGTGGGACTGGTTAACCCACCAACAAAAAGGTCAGGAGAAAGGTATATCATTACTGCGGCAGAATAATTAACAAGATGGGCAGAAGAAACACCAGTAAAATATTGCAGCGCAGATACAACAAAACATTTTTTGTTTGAGCAAGTGATCACTAGATTTGGATGCCCAAGGATTTTGATTAGTGACCATCGTAATCACTTTATCAACAATACTATCAAGGCTATGATTGAGGAATTTGAAGTATACACCATATCACCCTCAAGCAAATGAAACAATGGAAGCATTTAATAAGATCCTAGAGAATGCCTTGACAAAGATCTGCAATGTTAATAGGGACGATTGGGAATTGAGGATACCAACAGTATTTTGGGCATACAAGACTACATACAAAAAAATGACAGGACATGCACCATTCAGGTTAGTGTATGGAAAAGAAGCAGTGGCGCCACTAGAATTCCTGGTACCCAGTCTGCGCATCGAAAAAATTACCAACATGAAAGAACAAGCCTCAGTAAAAGAAAGGCTAAGTCAATTAATGGATACAGAAGAAGATGGGATTCTAGCAGGATTTCACCAAGAAGTACGGAAAGAAAAAGGTAAATCTTGGCACGGTAGGCATATCAAGAGGAAGAGTTTCAAGGAGGGATACCTAGTCTTGGTATATGACAGTAAATTTCTTTAGAATCCAGAGAAATTCTAAATGCGTTGGCTGGGACCATATGAAGTGAAGACTTTCACATATGGGGGATATGTACAGTTGAAAGATCTGGGAGGAAAAAAACTGAAAGGAATGATCAATGGGAGTTGAATGAAGTTGTACAAGAACAATTGACCTCCTAGTACTTATAAAGTTACAACGTGGTAATAAAATATGTACATAATGCATTGTAGTATAAGTTAAGAGAGATAAAGTGAGGAAAGTAAATACAAAGGAGAAAAAGAAGAAAATCCATAAAAAGTAAAAAGGGGATAAAACTACAAACAAATCGGCGGGCATGGAAGGTTTTGATAGAATAGAACTGGTAGAATAAATAGTGCGCTACAAGAAAACAAGTGATTGAAAACACTACATGCAACAGAGAAGTTAATGGGTAAAAAGGCACAACGCGCAAAAAAAACAACAAAAAGTGAAAACGTGACAACTTTTAGTGGGACACAATTGTCACTTCTTCTTCCCTCTATAAAGTCAGAAAAAGGGGAGGAATTAAATCAGTGTATTATTTACTAAAGAGTAGAATGCAGAGCTGAGTGGAAGAGCAAGAGAGTGAAAATTTGTGATATCACCTGGTGATTTAGAAGTCCACATTATATATTTCATCAACATGTCACCACTGAGAGTTGAAGCACCAAGCATAGCCGAACAAAACACATGGATTCGTACCTGGGTGCCAAGGGTCGGAACACACGAAATGCCAATAGTTGTGGATGTGGATGAAATCCACACACCAGAGTATGAGTTGACCATGATGCATGTAGAGGAGGTGAAAACCCCCTCACAGGAGGTTGAGAAACTGGAAGAGGACACCGAAAGAACGAAATCTGATGCATCAAGGGGAAAGGGGATGCAACAAGAAGAATAGGCCACAGGTTCGACTCAACAGGGCCTAGAACCAGATGAAAAATAGAGAATAGGGCACTAGGATATACCATCAGTTGGGGTATCTTCCTCACAAGGGAAAAATAAGGTGCGAGAAAAAAGAAGTGCTCATGGCATACAACGCACATAGGCGGAACTAGCCATAGTAATGTTGAAAATCCATGAAGTTGTGAAGGTTGATGATGAAATGGTAGGAGGGGTCGATGGCCTCAAATAATCTGATCATGAAGTGTCTGACGTAATAAAGTTATCGGAATTGGAAACAAAAATTTACCTCAAGAGGATGGGAGAAGGCCCATCAAGTACGCCATTGTTGGATCCTGCGCAGTGAATCTTGGGGCTGTACAATACAAGCATAATGAACTTATTAGATATACCACACTTTGGGTGCGGTAAACACATCAATGGAAGTGTAAAGAAGTTGTTAGAATGGGTGGATGGAGGAATCTTATGGATGGATAGGCCAATGCCTATTAATTTTGGTCTCATTGGAACAATCACAGGGATACCCACAGATGAGGAGAGGCTAGAACAATACCTGGAGGATAAAACAAAGGAAAAATTCATTTCAGATGAAATCAAAGCTAAATTTGGCGCGGAGAGGGGTAATAGGGGAATCAGGATCAATGACATCAATGATCCCACGACATGATTTGCAACATGACTATTAGTTTGCAAGTTAATATGCAAGTGCAAGAAGGAGGAAGTACCTGTAGGAGTAGTAGTAGCTGCGACATAGTGCACGAAGGGGAGCTCGATGAGTTGAGCCCTATATCTACTAATTTTTTTTCTTGAGGACTACAAGGACTCACAAGACTGGGGCTCTAAGTTCCACTATTCCTGGTTACTCATCCTCATTGCACTCATGGGATGGAAAGAACCCACATACAGTCTGTTCCTACCAAGGATAGGAAAATGTGGCGTAAAGAGATACACATATCTTCGCAGCACAACAGATCCCAAGAAGAAGAAACTTAACAACGACGTATTCTCGCTATACCTAATGGATATGCAGAACAAGTTAGCATATATGTGGAGGATTCCCACAGAAAATGTCTAGGATTTTGCACAAATAGAAAACTTCCAGGAATCACGCCATAGTATGCGGCTACAAGCAAAGATGGATCTAGACAAGGAGTGGTTGTAGTTGAAGTACTGCATGACAATGCAGGACATTCATATGGAGGTCCAGAAATGGCCTGAGGAGTGGAGAATGCCAAAAATCCCAAAGACGGTTCTAGGAGGACAAACTAGGATGCATGACAGAATAGTCCATGCGTAACAGAGAAGCACAAACGATGCAAGAAAAAAGAACAATACTTCACAAGGCCAAGAAGGGGGAAGTAATCCCATACAGAACAAAACCAGGACAAAGAAGAAATTACAACGTGGTTCTACACAGGGACTATTGTGCATGGAGTAGGAAACAAGAGGAGCGATAGAAGAAGCGTGCGCAGAAAAAATGAAAAAAGAGGCACAAGAAATGTCCATGGAAGAAAGAGAAGGGCAGGATATAAGCATGGATACATAGATTCCAGAAGCATCCGAGCCATTAGAGGCCCCAAGGAAGAGAACAAGGGAGCAAGAAAGTGGCTCCAGAAAGAAGGCCAAGGCCCACAAGAAACCAATGGAAACATCATTGATGAAAAATGATGTGGAGCTAATAGCCACGAAAGTGGAAGATCGACTTTCAGAGGTGTGGTAAAACACTGAAAATCATAGGGCTTCAATTTTGGAGCTAATACAAGAAGTGAAAACTGCATTGGAGTAGTTGAGGATTAGGGAAGAATAGTAACAACAAAAGACAACAATGCCAACTAAAGAAGGGGCACCGGTTGGAGAGACTGTGAAGATCACAATGCAGGGGAGTACAAATTTTATCATCACTCCTGATATGATATTTATGGATGAGGAGACCATACAAAAACCCCTGAAAGACATTGATATGTTGGACTTAGTGTTGCCCAATATTCCAACTAAATCACTGTATAAATGACAAGTGAGCGTCGCATAAGAAATTCAGTCCAGAGCAAGGCTTGATGCGACGAACTTACAATTGGAATAGGAAGACAACACCTCATTGAAGTAGCCACTTATCCAGGAAGGGAAGGACAAAGAGATGGCACAACAAAAGGTGGACGAGATGGAGAACCAAATTTAAGCAGTATTTCAAGCCATCTCAGACAATGAAGGATTACAAGAAACCTCATCGCAAGAGAAAATGAGAAAGATAGCACAGACTCTGCAACAATATAAAGAACATATCAAAGAACTGGAGGATTGCTAGTTCCCACAAATCCTCCAGAAGTCAGAGCACAAATAGAGCAGGATGCGACATCTTCTGCAGAGAACATCGCGCAAAACATACACAGAATGATAGAGCTGGAGAAGAGCGCCCAACTATGGAAACAAATTTTAGAGGATGGGATATTACAAGAGTTACAGGGGAAGGAGGATAAACTACATGCAACAATGGAAGATTTCAAACAACGACAGAGGGCGATGTCACTGTCAGAGAAGATCAAGAAGACCATGAAAATGAATAATTTACAAGTTGAGGAGAAGGTAGTACAAGCACAGAATATGGTGCGACAGGCTTAGTTGGAGCCCCTGTAAGAAAAGGAGGAGAAACTTTTCATCGAGATCGATGCAACAAAGTTGAACATAGAGAAGATAGGATTGGAAGGGGGAGAACTACTACAAAACCCATTTAGCATGCAGCTGGTGGAAAACATGGCCGAAAGGAGTAGTCAGGCTCACACACAGTGCTAGAGAATAACTGAAATGTATGACGTGCTGGTGCAAGTAGTGATAGATGTTTG
This sequence comes from Picea engelmannii, assembly GCA_009831015.1. Classification (NCBI taxonomy): domain Eukaryota; kingdom Viridiplantae; phylum Streptophyta; class Pinopsida; order Pinales; family Pinaceae; genus Picea; species Picea engelmannii. The sequence continues at coordinate 94,886 of ML789083.1, read as the reverse complement.
AGTAAGGCAGTGAATCAGGATGTAACACCCTGTTTCCCCCAATTTGTAATTAATCATAAAATAGGAATTACCATGCTAAGGCATGAGGACAATGTAAATGTATTATTGACTGAGTTGTCAAATAACTGATTGTGGGGGTGAAGCCTTGAAAGTACTAGCCATGATATCACTAGAGGAAGAATGTGAAAACTATAAGAGAGGGTTCATTATGAAAAATAATACCAAATTTCCCTTGATGAGGATGAAAACCTCCTTTGGATCCCAAGGAGAGAAATCAGTTAATGAAGAAAAGACCGGTGGTTGAATTATCAACCACCCCCATGAATGGAAACATGGGTTATCAGCCTGAAGTACCACAGAGACCTATAGACCTGAGCGTCCTTCTAACAGAAGGAGCAGGATAGGCTGACAAACCTTCCAAGGTAAGAGGGATACACACGTGAGAGGAGACACCAGAAAAAAAAGAGCGTAAGCTCACAAGGGAGATGCACATAGCTCTCCAGCGAGTCACGAACTGAAGGCCACAAGCGTGATTCCGAGGAGCATCTGAGGAACCTTGCCGAGGCCATAACCGAGAGAGAAAGCTCTGAGTTACAGAGAACAGGACCCAAACAAAATCAGAAATGAAGGAAGAACCCTCGAGAAGTGTGAGAATTCCCTGGTGATATCATGGCTTGGAACAGGGGTGGACAGAGTGATAAGAATGAATGCCTTTGTGCCTATGGTTAGGTGGAAGGACGAACACCCACAGTCAGTTGGTTGGTGGAAACCTGTAATAGATAAGCGATTTCCTACCCTGTGTAATTTAGCTGTAACTGTGTATGTTTCAGGAATTGTGCATATTTCTTAATGGATATATTGTATCTCCCCTATTTCTGCTTGATTGTATAACCAGGCCAGTAAGAAATTATATGTTTAGGAGATGATTTTATACTCGTAAATGCGTGTGTCCTATGGAGGCATAAGCTAGAGTCACGAACTGTGTGTTCGTTAACCCCAGACACAGTTTCATGTATGCATGCCAACACTCCTAATTGTTTAGAGTCCCTTGGAGGATGAAGTTTGTTAAGCTCAGGAGAGGTAGTGCAGATCGATACATGCTCTCTACGAGGAAAACCAAACCCATAACTCCTTAATTCCTAGACAAGCTCATGAAGGATCACACCATTGTGTGCAAGAACCATTCATGGAGTGCAGAGGTCAAGAAACCCTTTGGAGGTTTCAGAGCGTATGAAAGCTCAAGAGTGACAAATAAACCATGATCCAAATCAGATTTGAACCATTGGTTCAATTCGAGGAAATAGAGGTAAGGATTTCCCCAAAGTCCTGAAGGGCAAATCACCGATTTACGGGGGGGGGGAAATCTGGACCGTTGGAGCCTACATCTAGACAACCAGAGAAGAGTGTGCAGGAGAATATATCTGAACCGTCAAATCAAGCGCAGGGGGCCGATAGCCGTTGGATCCAGAAAAGGCACATGAGGTTTCACTTGGTGCATGTAGGGGAGAGAGGACTCGTCAAAGTCCTGAAAGTCCTAAAGTATTTGGAACCGTCCATCGACACAGGACACGTGGAAGTTGGGTAGCATTTAATTGACTCGCAACTTGGAGTGGTCAAAGGGTAAGACTGCATGAAATCGCGACGTGATCGTGGTTGTTGATCCATGAGTAATCTGGACCATCAGTTTAGTGTGAATAACTTTCAGTGTTTTGGCATCCGGGAAACCAGAGGGAAAGACCCCTCATCTTCGCAAGTCGTGAAATCCAAGTATACGAAACCCTGATGCACTCTGTGGATGAGCCAGTTTAGTGTGAATAAGTTTTGGCATTTCGGCATCCGGGAAACTAGAGGGAAAGACCCCTCGTCTTTGCAAGTCATGAAATCTCGGTATATGAAACCTCGACGCGCGATTAACACTGATTGTCTTTCAACACCCTTAAGCTCAGGAGGGATAGTGACCGTCAGATCCAGATCAATGAGGGTCGTTGATCTCATGCATGAATTCCCATATCGGAATTCGGGGATTGGAGTGACAAGAGATTTGGAGTCGCTGCATCGTGAAATCTCGGTTCATGAAACTCCGAAAATATCTAGACCGTTGGATCCAAATCATTGAGGATCATTGGATCTCATACAAGAACTCGTGTATCGGAGTTAGGGGAATGGAGTGACCAGTGGTTTGGGTCATTGCATTTCGAATTCCCGGTTACTGAAATCCCGATACCGCCAGGACCATCGGATCAGGGGGAGACTCGTAGCCATCGATCTCATCGAAGGTAAGATTTCGAGTTTCGGGGTTTGAAGAGTCGAAAGACTTGACTCTCTTGTATCGTCGAGTCGTGAAATGTGAAAGGCCCCTCTTGGCTTGGCCTGTGGTCATAACCAACGATCACATGGAGGTGGATAAGGGAAGAACTAGCCTACGCTAGCCCCCTGTAGGAATTCATGGATTCTATGNAGATCAATGTATTCGGATGTAATAAAGGTCAATATTAATAAGAACTTTCAATAAAATAGAATAAGGCCGATGTAAGAAGACCTAATAGAAGCTTCCGCTTCTAGAAGGATCTTCCTCTAGATGCTTCTCTTAATAGACATATTTAGTATAAATAAGGGGCAAGGGTATGTGAACCCTAGCTTGGAGATTATTGTAATAGAGCGCTGCTCGACTGGAGGTTGCCCCCTCGAAGAGGCCTGTGAACATTGCTATCTTATCAAAGTGTTGTTTCTGTTTCTATTTCGTATATCATTTCTGTGTATTGTGAAGATTATGCTGGATATTTTACTGCTATTCTGTCATTTCTAGCATTTCATTTATGTTCTGCATATTTTATATATCTGGTATCTGGCAAGTGGTATCAGAGCACTTTCCTTGGCATAAATTGTGGGTTATTTTTTTTCCAGGGTAGAGACGTATTCCGACGTCTTTAAGCCACATAGATCTGCCGTTACGCGCATAAACCCGCGGTTGAGGGATTCATACACGCAGAAAATATAAGTGGTTCTTAAGCGCACATCTGTTGGCCACCCTTGTAACCCCTGTTGGTACCCCTTCGAGTGGTAGCGCATTAGACAACACATGTGTATGGATCAACCTAGATTTCTTGAAGCCCTCTTTAGATAAACCTATCGGCCGCCGAACTGCTATAGTGTCACCGAGAACAACACTCGGGAAGATACTCTCTAGTACCTGGGTAGTCGGGTAGTACGGCTAAGGGTATGATCTATCCTCCTTAGTTAGTGCCCTGAGATATTGGGCCGAGTACTACTGTTGGACCCCGCA
>ML789083.1:54393-91553 GCA_009831015.1 Picea engelmannii | reverse complement strand
TGAGATATTGGGCCGAGTACTACTGTTGGACCCCGCACGTATATCAGAGAGCTATAGCACAGGGAAACCCTTGTCTGTAGAACCCTTGAATACCTAACGCTTGGGGAACATAAACGACAACATAAACAAATTAAACCAACGAGATCTATTGATGCGCATCTGTGTTGGCGTTGCTAAGTAAATACTCTCTAGTTCAGAAGTTGGGGATTTCAGCACTGCAACATTCTTCAGACCAAAGGATAACCCTGTAGTGGTAAAAAAAAAAAAAAAGTCTGGAAAATTTTTCACCATTCTTTGAGACCTATTCCATTAGACTCATCTCTTCCCCCTTGTCACATTCATCCATATCATTTTTCAGCAAAAAAAATTTCTGACCCTGCCCGCTCCCATTTTTTCACCATTATTTGAGACCTATTCCATTAGACTCATCTCTTTCCCCTTATCACATTCATCCATATCATTTTTCTGCAAAAAATTCTAACCCCGCCTTCTCCCTTTCCAATTCAACCATCATCATGGCCCATACCCGTAGCCAAGAACTAGAGTCTCGCATCAACACCTTGGAAGCTGGTTTCCTTAAGACCCAACAAGAAGTGCAACAACTCAGTGCTACTATTGCCTCCCGTGATGCCTCTCGTGATGCCTCCATAAATGCATCTGTCCATGTAGCCGTGCAGTCTGCAATGGCAGAAGTCAGAAACGAACTTGAATATGTCGTTGTATCACTTTGCACCAAACTCAAAATCCCTCTCGATGACTCTTTAGATGATGCACATAAAAATACTGAAGGTGAAACTTCTTCCCATTCCTTTCAACCACATCACTTTCAAAGGACATACGCCTTCCGCGGGTGGATGTAACCAAAATTGATGGCTCAGACCCCACTGGTTGGGTCACACAAATGGAACATTATTTCTCTCTCTACAACATTAAAGATGACTTGGCCAAACTCCGGTATGGTGTTCTCCATCTAGATCAAGAACGCTGGCAATGGTGGGAATGGAGAAAAACTTCCCGTCAAGGATATGTTGCTTGGACCCAATTTGTTGTTGAGCTTTATGAACGCTTTGACACTGACACCAACCATTTGGGTCGTTTGACAAAATTGAAGCAATCAGGCACAGTCAAATACTTCATAGCTGCATTTGAGCATCTGGATTTTCGAACAGAGGGCATGACTGATGATTTCTTTCGAGAGTGCTTTATCAGTGGCCTCAAGGAGGAGATTAGGGCCCATGTCCTCATGGCTCGACCTACGACGTGGGTGGAGGCTACCAAAAAATCTAAAGAATCACAACAAATTGTTTCCTCTCAAAACCGTAAGCCTTCCTTTATCCCGCGCCCTAAACCAGTAAACCCCACTACTCGCTCCGCCCCATTAAAATTCCAAAAATTGACCCAGGCTAAAATGGTTGAACACCAACTCAAAGGCCTCTATTATAATTGTGATGAAAAATATTTTCCAGGCCACAAATGTAAGGAACAAAAGCTCTTTATGGCCATCTCTGAGGATATTCAAGAAGACGATGATGACACTTCCCCTGTGCCCGAGTTACCAGAAAATTTTGAAATAAACCCTCCTTCCGACCCTCCAGAAGTGGAACCAATCATCTCCCTCAATGCTCTCATCGGCTTCTCTTCCCCCCAAACCCTCAAGCTAATCGGCTACATCAAGCACCGAAAGGTCATCATCTTGGTTGATAGTGGCAGCAACCACAATTTTATTCATCGCCGCATCGCCCAAGAAACCCATTGCTACATCCATGCTGTCAATAATTTCCAAATCATGATTTCCAATGGTGGTTATATGAAATGTGGCGGGCACTGTGAAAATGTGCATCTCCAAATAGGTGACTACAACCTCAAATCCCATATGTTTGCTATTGACATGGGAGGTTGCGACATTGTGTTGGGTGTCGAATGGATAAGAACCTTGGGTCCCATTCTCATGGATTTTCATAACTTAACCATGCAATTTGACCAAGGAGGCCACAAACATAAATTTCAGGGCATCACTGTGGGTTCTCCTGAAATCATCAATTCTCATCGCATGGAAAAATTGCTCAAAAAAGGTCATTCGGGTGTCATAGCCCAACTCCATGCCATACAAGCCACCGAGATCCCACCCATGCCCCAAGACCTCCAATCCCTCCTTTGTAGACATAAAAAAGTCTTCTCCACTCCCCAAGGACTCCCTCCTTCCCGCGGTGTCCATGATCAGTCCATTCCCCTCGTCCCAGGAAGCCTTCCCCCAAATATACGTCCATATCGCCACCCCTTTGCACAAAAGAATGAAATTGAAAAAATGGTCCAGGAACTCCTTACTGTCGGAGTCATACGTCCTAGTACGATCCCTTACTCCTCTCCGGTCGTCATGGTACTGGAGAAAGAAGGTTCTTGGAGAATGTGTCCTGACTTTCGTTCTCTCAAAAAACTAACCATCAAAGACAAATTTCCCATTCCTGTCATTGATAACCTCCTGGTTGAATTGAGTGGCGCCCAATTCTTCACCAAACTTGATCTTCGCTCGGGCTATCACCAGATCCGTATGAAAGAGTACGACATTCCCAAGACGACCTTTCACACTCATGAGGGCCACTATGATTTTTTGGTCACGCCCTTTGGTTTGTGTAACGCCCCCTCCACCTTTCAGAGCCTCATGAACCATGTCTTCCGCCCTTTTCTCCGTCATTTTGTCTTAGTTTTCTTTGATGGTATCCTCATATATAGCAAGACATGGACAAACCATCTTACTCATGTGGATCAAGTTCTCAGCCTACTCTCTCAGCACCATCTTTTCCTGAAGCAGTCCAAATTTTCTTTTGGTGCATCTGAAGTAGAATACTTGGGTCATTTGGTGGGCAAGGATGGCATCAGGGTGGACCCGAAAAAGATTGAAGCTATGCAAGACTGGCTGCACCCAAAGACTCTCAAAATATTGTGTGGATTTTTGGGCCTCACAAGGTATTATCGCAAGTTCGTTAAGACCTATGGAAAGATTGCATCACCTCTCACGGCTCTCCTCAAAAAGAACTCTTTCACTTGGACCCCAACAGCTTCTCAAGCTTTTCAAACCTTGAAGACGGCCATGTGCACCACTCCGGTTCTGGCCCTTCCCAACTTCACAAAGACATTTGTGTTGGAATGCGACACCTCAGGGAAAGGTATTGGCACTGTCCTTATGCGTCAACGAACCATCAAGGAAGTGCTAGTACAGTGGAAATATATGATTCCAGCAGATGCCACTTGGGAACCAACTACCATTCTGCAGCAGTTTCCACATCTCAAGCCTTGAGGACAAGGTTGTTTTTAAGGGGGCGAACATGTTAAGGTCCTAACTCGCACATAGGTAGATCAATGTATTCGGATGTAATAAAGGTCAATATTAATAAGACCTTTCAATAAAATAGAATAAGGCGGATGTAATAAGACCTAATAGAAGCTTTCGCTTCTAGAAGGATCTTCCTCTAGATGCTTCTCTTAATAGACATATTTAGTATAAATAAGGGGTGAGGGTATGTGAACCCTAGCTTGGATATTATTGTAACAGAGCGCTGCTCGACTGGAGGTTGCCCCCTCGAAGAGGCCTATGAACATTGCTATCTTATCAAAGTGTTGTTTCTGTTGCTATTTTGTATATCATTTCTGTGTATTGTGAAGATTATGCTGGATATTTTACTGTTATTCTGTCATTTCTAGCATTTCATTTCTATTCTGCATATTTTATATATCTGGTATCTTGCATTCTATCCCTTGAGGAAGAGAAAAACTTTTATTTTTTCCGTAGTGGGTATGTGACAAATTGGTATCAGAGCATGGTTACAACACTTGGCCTGCTTGGGCTCATGTATGAGTCGCGTAAGGAGATATTGTTATCTGCATTTTCTCTTTAAGTATAAGGACTGCAGAATGAAACTATAATTTGGGAATTTCTACGAAATTCCAGCAAAGGAATTATATTGTTCCTTTGTCAAAATGATAACTACTCTTATAGGAGTAGGGATGCACTGATCAATATTATTGATAAGACCTGAGTGTGAATAACAGAGGTGGAATAAATTGTGCTATGAAGCTGTACGAGCCAGAAAAGGGACATGAACTGAGTTGTTCTATTATAATGTGATGATGGCTACCTACTAAAGCAGGTAGAGTCTCTTGCAATTGAGATGGCTGGTTAGGTAAGAATTAAGATCCTCATGAAGAACTCCTTCATGATTTAGGAAATATGGTAAGGACTAGTAGGATCCTTAGAAAGTTATAATTACTGTATTGTTAAATGACTAAACCCTGAGCATATAACTCCTCATGATTGAGAGGACTGATGAAAATATGTAGGGTCAAATTATCTGACCTATAATGGTTAGAATCGACAACAAAGATAATCTATTTAAACAAGATTAAGAGGAGTCCTTTGGGACTGTTGCTAATTCCCAAGAGTGACCCTTGTTGTTTGTTCCCATAAAGAGAGGGTAACATCTGTATGAGTATGACTATGAGATTAGTCCTGTAAGTAACTTAAAATCTCAAAAAAGATAGCTGGGAAATTTCGTATGATGACTGTGCATATAGAGCACAAGGAGTGCATATAGAAACAAGCTTGTGTTAAAGTTTGAAAGATCCAGAGGTTGAACACAGAGGTTGATTCTAGAAGAGTTGATGCCAAGTTCGTGGCTGGAAGTCATTGAAAATCTGAAAGGACAACGAAATTCTTGGAGGGAGGAATACCGAAATTCCGTGAACCGTTGGATCTAGTAGATAAGTGGAGAAGATAAGGATGATAAACTCTCATCACTCACAAACTCAAGAGGAATAGTATCCGCTATATTGGAATCAACAAGAGTCATTGATCTAGAGCTTCGAGGTTTCAACTATTGGGAAAATAGAAGCGAAGACTTTCCCAAAGTCGCGCAAGGTAAATCATCGATTCAATCAGGGTCATTGGTTAGCGGATGACCTAAACCGTAGATCCGGTGTAATCGGATCTTTGGGAGTTGGAGGTTTAGAAGTCAAAAGGTATAGTTTTGAGAACTTGCATGTCATGAAATCCCAATATCCAACTTGAGCCATTGGATCGAGACAGGCGGTGGATCGTTGATCTGACGCATACACATTTTGGGGGTTCGAAATCAGGAGTTAGGAGGTAAAGACTCCTCCATAATATTGAAAGGTGGAAAGCCGAGATTTGATCAGGACCGTTGATTGGCAGAGAGATCTGGACCGTGGGATCTAGGTTGTCGGACCCTCATGGATTAGAAATTTGGGAAACGGTGGAGCATTGTTTGCGGATTCGCCAAAACACGGGATCCTGACGCGTGTCTAGGAGTTGACCCCAGGTTCTGAGAGAAGGGTCATGTGAATAAAAGAGCTGAGAAAACCTTAGCCTCGATATTTTGGGTTTTCGAATTTCGAGGATCGAGGAACCAGAGTTCCTTGTAACAGGAATCCCGAAATTGCGAAATGCGAACCGCCTTTTAGTTCGGATCGTGGTCACCACTGGTGGTCACGTGAGGAGAAGGCGTGAACTAGTATGATGAATACTTAGCTATGTTCAATTGTACTTGAGTGCATGAGTTTAATGCATTGTGAAGCTTCATAATAGGAAGCCTGATATTAATACTGGTAAGGTATGAATGATATTAAACGTGCAAGTAATGCACATGTATGATGTAAGAGTATAAGTATACTAGAGGCCCAATATGGTTGCCCTGATGAGTGAAACGTGAAGCAAGTATTGCTCTTGTCCAGATTAAATGAATACTATGGAGGCATAGCTGACTCCATTCTGGGGAGTCATGAAAGTTCTATTCCAAATAATATCCTGAGGGGAATTTATTCCATTTCCTCAGGAAGTAATAATATAATTAGATGAAAGGGTAAATGAGCAAAGATTCTCTCTTGTCATAATAAGAGACAAATGATTACGCCTTTGAGCATCACATGAGAAGGATTGTGAATGAATATGAATTGACTGATCTTAATAGTAAAGATGCATGTGGGCTGTAAAATATACCTATGGAAACTGCACATGGGCTTACGATTATGAGTATAGCTAAGTACATGGTGGATGTAAGTTAGGAAAAACCTAGAACATGTGCCGATGCATAATATGGAATACATACCAGAAAGGTATGTCTATGTCCCTTAAAGAATGCTTATTAACAAGCTAAATCTAATTCGAGCTTGAGGCCATCACAGATAGTGATGGAATGCAACAAGGGAGTTGCATGTCGAAGGAGTTCCCGGTGGAGGAACTGTGTAAGGACTTTGTCAGAAGAACAGATTCACAACCCTAAAAATTGTTGAAGGTTGGACAATGGGCTGCAAGGCCTGTCCATATATAATAATCCTGGATTACATTTTGAAAGAATCATGTAATTAATAGAAGACTAACAACTGAATATTGACCATTCTGATAATCGAATGGAAGTGTGTAGGATGCACATGTTCATGATTCATTATGAGCAAAGAGTTTCTATTAAAGCATGCTACGGTATCCCAAAAAGGGTTAGGGTGAGGCCTAACCAAGGCGGCTCAAGGAAAAGAGAAGGAATATCCTGACATGGAGTAGAATTGCAAAAGTAGAGAAGAGATAGTGAGGCCTTAGAGATAACTCGACTGTGCTGAAAAGCCTCAGGTGATGTAGAACAAATTTGAATAAGGGGAGAGCCCTCAATTCTTTCCTTGTTGTGCATTATGTTTTCTATGGGATGAGAAAGCTAGTACATTGATGAATGGAAATGTTTTGACACCATAGTGATGATGGTTGTAATACTGTGAAAATGATTGAGAACTGTTGTGTTGCACTCATGAAAACATTAAGGATAGTGTGATGAAGTACATATGGATATGATGGGACATGTCTGAAAATATTTTATTAATTTAAATGCTATGATACTTTCATTTTAATTTACATGACTACTAATGTGCCTATGGTGTATGTCATGTGTAGAAAGAAATAAGATTGGAACTGTTGAGAAAGATAGTTGCCAATAATGAACAACCTCAAGAAGAGGGTGAACATGGGGAGGCTGCGGTCGAAAGATTGTCGACAGAACTGTGAAAATCCTGCTAAAGCACTGTTGATGTGGTAGAGATCAGAAAGAGAGTGCTAGCAGCCAAGAACTGGTATAAAGATATTCGTGCCTATGTGGCACAAGGTATGAAGGGATTTGGTAAGAACCCCTTATGAAATATTTTATTGTCTTAGTGTTATGCATGAACTTTGAAAGGTAGTTGTATGCCTTGGATACCCAAGTAAGGTATGATTCAGGAAGGAGAACCTGGATAATGGAGGTATGAACCTCTGGTAGTAAACACTATTTGTAACCATTGTGAGAATTCATGAACCGATATGTCATGAATGAATTTACCAATCAAGGAGTGCTTAAAAGCATTCATGTGAAAATTTGAGTTCTGGTATACCGATTTGGGGTCATGATCGGCCTATAGCAGGAAGCATGGTCCTGTTGTAAGAATGAAAGAAAATGAATAAACCATATGAGGAAAAGGTTGGTTAAATTCCAACACCCCATGGCCAATAACCTGTCATAAAGTGTGACAAACTTATCAATGCAAGAGTGCATTTGGGTGTGAATGTGGCCACGGATATTGGCACATTTGTTAAAACCCTTTGAAATGTTGAATTACGTTTTGAAAAGTTTGGTATGTTGAGATGAGACTAACAGTTTGTTTGGCTGTGGAAAGAATGAATTGTAGGAAGCAAAGAGTCTTTGATATGGAAATGTTGTAAGCCCATAAGGAAGACCGATTTCCTGGTGAGCTAAAATGTTATGGGAAGGAAAGTCCCATAATTTTGAATCTGGTTTCGTATGGAACATATATGAAAATAAACCAAGAGATTGGAAAATATGTGGGTGAAAGATTTGCAATAAAAATTATGAAAGTTGGAATTTATAATGATGTCTCACGAATGTTGTATACCTGTGACACAGGTGAGGAGAAAAGATCTGTCCAAAAGGAACAAATGAAGGCTATCAAAGATGAAGATGATGAAAAAAAGGCTACTTTTGAGCCATGAAAACCCCGTGATAAGCCATGATCGCTTGAAAATTATTGTGTTGAGGTAACACAAGATGGAGGTATGCCTCGGCAGAGCAAGTATGAGGTACACCTCAACTGTAAGACTCGATATTATCTCTAAAATTTTCCTGTGTGAGAAAACCTTGGCAGGGCAAGATGGATCACCCGAGGGACTGTATAACAGTGAAGGGGATTCCTGGACCTGGGCCTAGACGGTGAGTGACCGCAAGGAAGAGGAGACCTTAAGAATTCTTGTAAACTATTGGGATCATGCACATAGTGGGTAGTTTCCCGTGAGGAAAACCCTTGGAAAGGAAGATGAAATCATGATAGCTCTTGTGAACTATTGAATTGGAATCATGCACCCAATGGGTGCGTCAAGGAAAGAGATGATCATGGATAACAAAACTACCATGTGGATACAGATCCACAAACTACACAGATAAGTATTGTGCTAAGATTATGAAAATTTTCTTTTGAATTTTAAACAACAGTAAGATGTTTTCGCACAAAATTGTGATTAATGTGCTTGTTGTCCAAGAATTATTGAAGGAAGATGATGAAGACTAAGATCCTGAAAGAGGACCTGACCGAGGACGAAGGTCAAGACTTCTGAAGTAGCTGAATGAGAAAGGCATGACAATTGTTTTTGAGAAAGAACATCGAGGACGATGTTCCTTTAAGGGGGAGGGAATTGTAACACCCTATTTCCCCCAATTTGTAATTTATCATAAAATAGGAATTACCATGCTAAGGCATGAGGACAATGTAAATGTATTATTGATTGAGTTTCCATATAACTGACTATGGGGGTGAAGCCTTGAAATTACTGGCCATGATATCACTAGAGGAAGAATGTGAAAACTATAAGAGAGGGTTCATTATGACAAATAACCCCAAATTTCCCTTGATGAGGATGACAACCTCCTTCGGATCCCAAGGAGAGAAATTAGTTAATGAAGAAAGGACCGGTGGTTAAATTATCAACCACCCCCATGAATGGAATCATGGGCTGTCAGCCCGAAGTACCGCAGGGACCTGCAGACCTGAGCTTCCTTCTGATAGAAGGAACAAGATAGGTTAGCAAACCTTCCAAGGTGAGAGGGATACACACGGGAGAGGAGACATGAGACAAAAAAGAGTGTAAGCTCACAAGGGAGATGTGCAGATCTCTCCAGCGAGTCATGAACTGAAGGCCGCGAGCTTGATGCCGAGGAGCATCTAAGAAACCTCGTCGAGTCCATAACCGATAGAGAAAGCTCTGAGTTACAAGGAACATGACCCAAACAAAAGCAGAAACTGAGGAAAAACCCTCAAGAAGTGTGAGAATTCCCTGGTGATATCAGGGCTTGGCACGGGGGTGGCCAGAGTGCTAAGAATGAATGCCTCTGTGCCTATGGTCGGGTGGGAGGACGAACACCCATAGTCAGTTGGTTGGCGGCAACCTGTAATAGATAAGCGATTTCCTACCCTGTGTAATTTAGCCGTAACTGTGTATGTTTCATGAATTGTGCATATTTCTTAATGGATATACTGTATCTCCCCTATTTTTGCTTGATTGTATAACTAGGTCAGTAAGAAAGTATATGGTTAGGAGATGATTTTATACTCGTAAATGCTTGTGTCTTGTGGAGGCATAAGCCAGAGTCAAGTACTGTGTGTTCGTCGACCCTGGACACAATTTCATGTACGCATGCCAAACCTCCTAATTGTTTAGAGTCCCTTGGAGGACGAAGTTTGTTAAGCTCAGGAGAGGTAGTGCAGATTGACACAGGTTCTCTACAAGGAAAACTAAACCCATAACTCCTTAAGTCCTGGACAAGCTCAGGAAGGATCACACTGTTGTGTGCAAGAACCCTGCATGGAGTGCAAAGGTTGAGAAACCCTTTCAAGGTTTCAGAGCATATGAGAGCTCAAGAGTGACAAATAGACTATGATCAAAATCAGATCTGAACCGTTGGTTCAATTCAAGGAAATAGAGGTGAGGATTTCCCCAAAGTCCTGAAGGGCGAATTGCCGATTCACGGGGGGGGGGAAATCTGGACCGTTGAAGCCTACGTCTAGACAGCCAGAGAAGAGTGCATAGGAGAATATATCTGAACCGTCAAATAGAGTGCAAGACACTGATAGTCGTCAGATCCAAAAAAGGCACACGAGGTTTAACATGGTGCATGTAGGGGAGAGAGGACTCGTCAAAGTCCTGAAAGTCCCGACGTATTCGGAACCGTCCATCGACACAGGACACATGGAAATTGGGTAGCATTTCGCTGACTCGCAACTTGGAGAGGTCAAAGGGTAAGACTGCACTAACTCACGATTCACAAAATCGCGACGTGATCGTGGTCACTGATCCATGAGTAATCTGCACCATCGGTTTAGTGTGAATAAATTTCGGCGTTTTGACATCCGGGAAACCAGAGGGCAAGACCCCTCGTCTTCGCAAGTCGTGAAATACCAGTATACGAAACCCCGATGCGCTCTATGGATGAGCTGGTTTAGTGTGAATAAGTTTCAGGTTTTCAGCATACGGGAAACCAGAGGGCATGACCCCTCATCTCCGCAAGTCATGAAATCCCGATATACGAAACCCCGATGCGCGATTAAGACTGATTGTCTTTCAACACCCTTAAGCTCAGGAGGGATAGTGACCATCAAATCTAGATCAACGAGGATCATTGATATCATACATGAATTCCCATATCATAATTCGGGGATTGGAGTGACAAGAGATTTGGAGTCGGTGCATCTTGAACCCCTGGTTCATGAAACTCTGAAAAGATCTGGACCGTTGGATCCAAATCATTGAGGATCGTTGGATCTCGTAGAAGAACTCGTGTATCGAAGTTCGAGGAATGGAGTGACCAGTGGTTTGGGTCGTTGCATTTCGAACTCCCGGTTATCGAAATCCCAATACATCCAGGACTGTTGGATCAGGGGGAGATTCGCAGCCGTCGATCTCATTGAAGGTAAGATTTTGGGTTTCGGGGTTTGAAGAGTCAAAAGACTTGACTCTCTTGCATCGCCGAGTCACAAAATGTGAAAGGCACCTCTTGGCTTGGCTTGTGGTTATAACCAACGATCACATGGAGGTGGATAAGGGAAGATCTAGCCTGCGCTAGCCCCCCATAGGAATTCGGGGATTCTATCCCTTGTGAAAGAGCATAATTTTTTTTTTTTGTGGTAGTGGGTATGTGACACGGGATGAGTCACAATGTTTTCATTGGGGGCTTGTTGGGCACAGGCCCATTTTTGGGAATGAATTGCAAATAAGGAAAATATAGGTGGCAGGAAAAGCAACACATGCAGAGTAGAACACATGCAAAGGAGGAAAGCATGCAAGGCCTGCATGAAAGAATATCGAACCGTGCTAGGGTTAGGGTTTTTGTAAGAGGATGTAATGGATGATAAGCCAAAAATAAGTATAAAGAGGTACCTAGGAGGTCTAGGTAGGGGTTTGGAGAGTTGGATAGGGTTCAATGTGATTGGAGTTCCAAAATGTAATAATGACTGTAAAATCCGAGGTTTTTTTGTAAGTTGTTGAGATGAAGAAAGAAAAGAAGGTAGATATTGAGGGTTAGATCAGAGGATGAGGAGCATGGTATGATCTAGTCCGCCTCATTAAATATCTAGATCCAATTGAGGGATAATTGTAATGTGTGCGATGCCATAGATGACAGAACAATAATAAAAGATCCCAAGAGACAGATCTTTGTGGACGTAGCCCAGGAAGGGGTGAACCAAGGTAGCTAATGTTTTATGTGAATGATTCATTTCTATATATGTGTTGTTAATGATTAGATCTTAGATGAATGTTTGATGAAGTAGCTAGATCTGATTATTTTACATGCATGAATAAGAATGATAGAGTACTTAGCATATATGGATGTTATAGTAAATAAATAAAGATCACAAGGTTCAATTACATATCCCCACTCATTCCCAGGCTGCAAGCATGTGATCATTGTAGCCACCCATAGAACTATCTCGGGTGAGACTGCGCAGTGCACCCCATGTACTGCGCTGCCTTATGGTTTTCCAGGGGGGGCGATAGTTTTAGAGGGTTTTGTTGGAAACCATATTAGATCTGAACATGGTTCAACCCAAGAATAGTAGCAAGAGAGAACTAACCAACAATCAGTTAAACGATAGTTACCATGTGCGAGACCCTACTCTACTCCGACAATTCCTACAGGTACGACTTTTGGAACGATACTTTGATTGTATTACTTATAATCACATACCTAGAAGTTCTAATTATGTATTTGATGCATATGCTAATTATGTTTTAGATTGGAATTTGTCACATAACTAAAGTAAATAAAACACATTCATCCATGTACACATTGTAACATATATAAGTAAAGTCATGGACCAAAACTTTATATTTCATCTTTTCTAAAAATATGATTTTTTGGATCTGGGAAGTACAAAAGAGAACTTCAAGTCTGCATAGGGAAATGGAAAGGCCATCCAAGAAAGTTGCATGGGGTGAGAATTTTTTCTATAACAACATCCTCTATATGCTTCATGTCTATTGAATTTTCTAGGATTCATATAACTCCTGGCTCACTTCTATGTGAGGCATGCCACCCATACAACATGGATAATTGTTTGCAACAAAAGAGACTTTGAATCCTTGGAATTATAGGCACATGTCTCAATATATTATGAGGACCATGTTCCTTACCCTTTTTTTATTTATGGTACCTATCATGCCCAAATTCCGGACATATCTCTTTATCTGCATATTCATTTCTATATAGAATACAATCATTCATACATGTGTGGTATGATATGTACTCAATACCCAACGTTTTCAACATTTGTTTTTCCTCTATGCAACTATCAGGAAAGACATTATCACTTGAAAGTACCATATATTTGATCAACCTACAATTAGTGGGCAATAGAAATGTATATTGTTATTATGCATGAATAAAATCAACCCTTTTCTTCCTTCATTGTGTGATAAGATTCCTTAAAACATTAAGGTACTTTATGGTTATCTACCTCAATAGTGTCAAGAAACACATGTCTGACATACCATACATTGCTTTCAAGTTGTACAATAACATTGTTATTCATAGTTGGGTAGACCTTGACCCCTATACTCAACCAAAGAGAGGGATGGTGGAAGCAGATTTTGGTCTTTCGAATAAGGTATCTACGACATCAACGTCATCCCCTAGTTCATTTTTCTAGAATGCATCTAACAACATTCCCTCCATGGATTGGGTATCCTGCAAGAAATCATCGATCCCAACCTCTATTTCATTGCATTTGTCCCCAAAATGTGAAGAAATAGTTTTATTATAGAGGTTTTGAATTGGTGACTCAGGACATAGCGGGAATTGAATAGGTGGTTGTTTCAACCATTCTTCATATGCTTCCTCTTCGCGTTGTGATCGTTTAGTAGTAAGCTCATGACTGGACATCATAGTGGGGTGCAATGGTATATGGTGGACAAGTTTCTCATCATCGGAACCATGATTGTAAAAATATTGAACATTACATCGATAATATTAGTAACACAATGCATTTAATATGCTCAAACACTATACCAAACACTTATTAGAAGCATGGAATTGTTTTTCCCAATAATAAACATGCAACCAACCACTTTATAAAACAAATGTCAAATTAAGAAATACATTTACATTAATTCCATTGAAAATCCAAAAATACAATTACTCGATCATTTTTTTCTTATGCCCTACGAGGTGTCTACATAAAAGACATCCAATCATGGTGTAATACCATTCACCCAATATGGTCATTGGAATATGACATGTTATGATTGGGAGGGTAAAGAAGATATTCATTTTCATCAAACATTTGTTTGTGGTATCTTTCTCCTGATAAGAGCTTGCAAAATTTTGGGACTATTGGAATATCTTGAGCATCTGAACTCGATCTTGAATCTTGATCCTATAAAATTCAATGAAAAATTATTCAACTACACCTACATACATAACATAAATTCAATAAGATAAATGAATTATAAATAAAATATAGACGTATTGCAATCAGCGTGAGAGAACTTGAAGGACTTCCAACGATATGTAATGAGTTGGAATCTGAAGAATTGGTCATTTGATATTATAATTCCATTTTTCCTACATTTGAGCCAAAACTGTCATCTTGGGAAGCATAGAACAATCTAACTTCAAACATAATTTCAAATAACTTTTATAAATTAACAATGTTCTTAAACATATAAAGATGCATCGGTGTGTTTCGATAATAAAAAAAACACACTGGTGTGTTTAACTGAGTGAAGCATCGAAGATGAACCTCTGTTATTGCCTCCCAAAAATTTAAATGTGGATATTTTCATTTGCATTTTGAAAATTAATTTGTTTTATAGTGCATTATTACTTAAACATCGTACCAATGTGTTATGGAATTTCTCAATTCAAACTAAGAAAGTCTTGAAATCTCGAGCAGCCTTGAGCGACATATAAGTGTTATTATAGAGCCAGTTGCATCAAGAGCATGAGTATGTTTCTAAAATGTTTTCTTTGGGAGAGGAATTTATTTCTTGATTGACCATAGGGAGATCGAGGTGCAAAGTCATGCCAAAATAGGAGAAGGTTATTTATTATTCACCCATAAGGGTGAGGAGGAGAAGGAAAAATATTAAGAAATGAAAAAATGACATATATAATATTGTGAAATCAAGGAGTATAGAACATCGATTGAATAAAGTTAGAAAAATAACACATGCTTATTATCAATGTGTTGAAATTTATTACGAAAAATAAATCAATGGGTTATATTTACACACTGCACCAGTGCGTTATGCACTATATAGCGCACCAAAAATCTAAGTTTCAAAGAGAAAAAAACCTATTCATTATTTTATTTTTTTGCCAAATTTTAGAAGGGAGATTTGTCAACAAAGATTTATCAACAAAGACTTCAGAGTGGGTGGATTGTTTTTGAAGAGCCAAATTTGAAAGGGATTACTGTAGATAACATACAAATCTACAGAGGAGAAATTTCAGGTATATCATTTCATTCTATTAATCAGCCTAATGTTTATCCTATTTGATTCAAACAATTTTCAGTGCATTCCCTTCAATATTGGAATCCCTAATTTCATCACTATTTTTTTGCTTTCTCTTTCTATATTTCACGAGGATAATTTTTTTTAAGGAATTGTTTTTTATAGGGTTTGTTTATTTATATATGGGTGTTTTATATCTGTTGCAATTAAATCTCATTGCACTGGACCCCAAACCATCATGTCGTTGTCATTTTTTTTTAAACACCTTTTGCGGTTAATAGTGTGATATGCACATAGGAAGAGCATTGGTGTGTATTTTCATGTCAACAACACCAGTTAATTTAAATTAGAAATAATATTTAAAAAATAAATCATGGTTGGCGATGTGCATTGTACCTAGATAAGCATCGGAGCACATTTTCTTACTAAGAACATCTTTCAGTTTGAAATGGAAATAATACAATTTTTTATATGGAAATCACCATGTATTGAATTTGTTCAGAGGTCAACGATGCATAATAAACAATACTTAGGAATCCACTCTTTTCTTAATTCATAAAGCACTGGATGAATATAAAAATTTGTAAAACGTTTTCAATTTCACAAAGGCATTTTTATAATATACCAGTGCATATAAATATGGTTGAAGCATCGGTGCGTATAAATATGGTTGATTCTCCGATGCATATTAAGTTACTATACTCACTGGTATCATATTTTGTAAAAATATATGTAATTTTTATATCTAATGATTCCTAGATTTTTTTTTTAAGGAATATTTTGAAAATTCCAAGGGACAGACAAGGGGAAAACCAACACATGTTGGTAAGGATGTCCAAAAACATGTATAAGAATATGGTAAAATAAATGAACATAATTGTGTCGCAAGAGGACTCATCCCAACTACAATGCACATCAGAGGTATGTAATCATTTATTTATTCTTTTATCTACACCAAATTTAATTATTGCATGAAAAACTAATTTTCAATTGTTTTGTTGCAGAAAAGAAAAAAAAATAGAACCTATTCAACACATAAGACAAGACAACAAGGAATAAAAGTGTTGATCACAAACTTTGCAAGTATTTACGTTTTCATCCTTTCTTAAGATTTCATGTTTGTTGTGATATTTATATTTAAATAATTGATTTACACTTGTCCATGGATTTCTTCTAATAGGTGCTAACATACAAAGAGGAGCCAACCCATGAATTGATAAACATTGGGTTAAGTATGGGTTGTGAGTATATGTTGAAGTATGAAAGTTTAATTGAAAAAATTGTAAATAGCTATGTTGTTTAAATTCCTTTGTTTTATAATTAATGAAACAACAACAAAATTTTATATTAATTATATCGACTATGATTTGTCATGGAGTGTTAAACATGCAAGAAACAAAGTATGGAATGCAGGGAACACATGATATTTTGAGAGAATGAACGAAGCATGGCTTCAGAATAATGTGTATTGTTTATAAAAGACTTAGTGCTAAGGTATGTTTTTGTATTCACGCAATCATGTATATTCTACTATACATATAAATGTAGATATACTTATTACAGTTTATTTATATGTTCGTAGATGGAAGATGAAGGGGCAGAACATAAAAAGCAAGTCGATCAAGAAAAAAATAGGTTAAATAACCAAACTACAATGTCGCCTACAAATGATGAAGAAATGAGGTATGCATGAAGCTCGATCGATGACAATAGTTCAACTAATGAATGACAATCAATATAATTGAATGTTACTGCAAGTAGTATGTTTTGGAATATTTGTCTCTGAAAAATCAGGGATTTTGCTTAATGTACTCAACATATTGCCCTAATTGCATGAGGACATGTTACCAATAAGTGTAACAATTACATATTGATTATTGTGAACCTTTACGTTGTCCCTTTTTGTATGACAATGGGTCTCTTATTCATATATAATAAAATGGATTTCTTATTTTATTGCATTGTTAAATGTTGTAAAATGTTGCGTTGTTGAATAATTAATATGTGGATGATTTACATTGTTACAAATAATAGAGGTGTAGTTCAATGGATAATACATTAATGCAATCATTATATCAAAATGAAATAACAAAAATATAAAAACATATAATTATAAAAAATATTTGATTTAAAATGATTAATTAAAAATTTGTAAAAAAAAAAACAATTAATTAAAATATACACATATCAGTGCAATGTATTCTTATGAATTCACTAGATGGTGTGTGCCATAATATAGAAAGAAGTGAATTTTGAGGAGTCATCTTACCATTGTACATTAATTAGAATAACGCACTAGTACAAACTATTGATAAAAAATATTGTTACGTAAACGACA
The DNA here is from genome assembly GCA_009831015.1 of Picea engelmannii. NCBI lineage: Eukaryota > Viridiplantae > Streptophyta > Pinopsida > Pinales > Pinaceae > Picea > Picea engelmannii. Next base: position 74,166 of record ML789083.1, on the reverse strand, counting down.
TAACGTAAAATAATATTTATCATTTCAAAATGTAGGGTGTTCATGTTTAAAATATACACTAGGGAACTAAATATAATGTACGCAATGGTGCATACCATGGGGTGTAGAATAATCGGCGATGGAGTATAATGTTAAGACACTCTGTTATGTGAAGTCATCGGTTTGAAACCCTCGACTAACCTTGTGTTATAGTGGTCACATTTGGATAATACGACCATGTGTCATGTGAATATTTGCCCAACTAGTTGTTGATTTCCCCAGTAAAAAAAAATCCTACGGGGTGTAGAATAGTCAGTGATGGAGTGTATTGTTAAGGCAATCTGTTATGTGAAGTCACTGGTGCAAAACCCTCAAATGGCTTTCTGTGTTGTATGAGGGGTCACGTTGGCATGCCTGGGGTTATAGTGGTAGCAGTCGGATAACACGACCACGTGTCACACGAGTATGTACCCAACTAGTTGTTGATTTCCCCAGTCAAAAAACAAATGTGCGCACCGGTGCACTAGTTTTATTATATGCACTGGGGCTCTAAATATAATGTACGCACCAGGAATTTTAGTATAATACACACTGGTGCTTAGTAAAAATAATGGCTTGGACATCTTACCTAGAATATTCAAAATTTCACTACCCTTCAGTGCGTATGGTAAAATAGACATTGATACGTACTAATTATTAAATCACTGAGGCATATGCTATATTAAACACACCAGGGCTCAGGATAACTTAAATTTATCAATGTGCACTATAACTTAAACGCACCAGGGCATACAAAATTTAAAAATTAATGGTGCTTCATACACAACAAGGAAAAACCAATGCGTACAAATTATAAGATCATCGATGCTCTGCATACAATGAAAAAGGTGAATCCAGTGCGCAATAATTATAAATGCATCGGTGCATTTGTATTATATTAACGCACTGGGGTGGGTTTGTAAAGAGTGCACCAGTGTGTTTTGACAATAAAAGCACTGGAAAAAAAAAAAAGCCTCTGCTACAACCTTCGCTCACCCAAATGTTTTTATTTGTATGGAACATCCATTAAAAGCTCCACTAAAACCTCTACAGTCAATAGAGGAGGTTGTAGTGGAGGTTTTTTTGATTTTTTTTTAAAATTTTGTAACACTAAAAAGATCCACAAAAACCTTCGCTAAAAGGTATTCTCCTTGTAGTGATACAATCATTTGGATAAGTGTGATATGATATGTACTCAATGTCCAACCTTTTTCAATAGTTTATATTCCTCTTCATATCTATCAAGGAGAACATTATCACTTGGAAGTACCTTATCTTTGAATAACCTGCAATTATTTAGCAATATAAATGTAGACTATCATTAAGCATGAATAAAATCTTTTTTCATTTTGTATTATGTGATAAGAACTATTAAAACATATGGGACTTGATGGTTAGCTACCTTAGTAGTGTTAAGAAAAACATGTTAATACACTATACATTGATTTCAATTTGTATAACAACATTATTATCCATAGTTGGGTAGACCTTGACCCATGCGCAAAGCAGGGATAATTTTAAGGATGTAAATTTATATTAAAATGTACAAACTTGGGATAATCTTACTAGTCCTTAATATGCAAAATGTAAAATGTTTGGTGATAGTTTTGTAAAAATATTCAAATTTCTAGGGATTTTATATAGTTTCTATAAAATTTTGGCAATTTTTAAGGTAAAATAATTTTATTCTATGGAATTTGGGAGAATCGTTTTTAGAAAAAATGGAAACTGGTGAATCATTTTTTAGGAAAACCATGGAAAATTAGCCCATTTGTGAAATTTATCCCCTAAAATCATCTATGGCCCAAAAAATGGATGGTGGAATTAGATTTCAATCTTTCAAAGAAGGTATCACTGATATGAGCATCATCCCCTAGCTCATATTGGTGGAAATAATTTAACAACATTCCATCCATGGCATGGGTATCCCATAAGAAATAATCCATACTAAACTCTATGTCATTGTCTTCATCCTCAATATGTGAAGAACTAGTTTCACTATCAATGTTATGAATTGGTGACTCAAGACATAGTGAGAATTGAATAGGTGGTTTATTCAACTATACTTTGTATGCCTCCTCTCCAAGATATGATCATTTACCAACCTTCTACCGAGTTGAAATCATAGTGGGATGAAACAAAAAAAGATAAACATGTCGCTCATCATTCAAATCCTAATCAATGATATTAATAAACACAATGCATTTAGTATGTGCAAACATAAAAAAAAAAAAAATGTTTATTAAAAACATGGAAAGTTGTTTCCAATACACATGCAACAACCAGTTTATCAAGCAAATCTCAAATAAATAAATAAGTTTACATTAATTCCATTAAAATCCAAAAATACAATTACTCAATGAACTTTGTCTTACTTCCCAAGGGGATGTCTAAGGATAGTCCCAATGCAAGTCACCTTTAGTGAGTAGTTTGTGGTATAAAAAAGTTATATTTTATTAACAACTCATTATAAAGAGACAAAAAGTGTATTGCATGCACAAAACAAAAATTGGAATCCTTGATTTTCATAAATAACTCTTTGTCATTGGAGTGTTCCTCAAATAAACAATTTACACTAAACAATGAGCACGTACAACTATTGTTGAACCTTTCAATGTTTCCATGAGTGCATGGATGGCCATTTATATATAATAAGTTATTCATGTTAATTTCCTTGAAAGCATAACCATTCATGCACATACTATACATGGAAACACTATGCTTATATTTAAAAATATTCAAGTAATCAAACCAACTATAAAGAGAACCAAAAAATGGCATAAGTGGTACTGATTATTTGGGAGGAATTAACACATGTGAAAGGATAAACAACCTAATATTTGAAGCATATATTTTATCCTTGAAAATCATGTATGTTGGGTTTAATCTCTCTTCTACTTCTACTTCTTGGGCTGACCCAGGTTCATATCTGAACAGGTTTCCAACAAAACCCTCTAAAACTATCGACCCTCCTGGTGAACCAGAAGGCAACACGTCACACAGAGTGCACTGCGCAGTCTCACCTAAGATATTTCTATGGGTGGATGCAATTCTCAAGTGCTTGCAGTCTAGGACTGAGTGGGGATCTGGGATTGTATTTTATCTACTTCAGGCCTTAAACTGATTATTCAGACTATTATTTCTAGGATTCATTCATCTGTTAAGCCCATGCATGCATTCTAACATATCTAACTTAACCATTCATTCATCCATTCATAAACTAACTACTGATAGAAGGTAAATATGCAAGAAACATCATAGATAACACATGTTTTACCGTGGTTCACCCCCACCTGGGATACGTCCACAAAGATCTGGCTTCTATGCTCTTTTATTTAGCTTTCTGCAAAATATGGTGTTGCGTGCACTACATCTCCCATTATACAATCATGAAAAAGGTTCAATAACTTAAGTGAGGCGGACTAGATCACACCAAGATCGTCAGTGTAACACCCCAAGTTTTGAACCCCCATTTTAAATAATGTATTGTTACAATGCTGAGAGGCTACGGTACACAAACAATTATTAAAAGGCTAGTGTGCCCAAGACATGTAATATTTTTATCATTATTAATAATAAATACATGGTTGGCTGCTAGATGAACAAGGAATAGAGTTATAGGGGGCTATGATTCCATAAGAGAGGGGGCTTGAGGGGCTACGTGTTTATTCCTATGTTAATTAACCTTTTTACCTAAGGGAGGGGATCAGTTACGTGATATTCTTGGGGAAGGCTAGGAGGTTCTTGATTCCCCACGAAGTTACTTAAACCCACCTTTGGTTTGATGGGGGGGCTCGACTGAGGGCTTGTTCGTTGACTTTATTATACATTCATTAATTTCCCTCATGCACTTTCATGCACTCACTCACCCATTCATTGATCCATCCTCATCCGCCTCTTGGCTTGGGAAAGGGAGCCGAATTGTTGAAGATTAGCCACAGGATAGTTGGATGTAGTGGTCGTTGGTGTGATCCAGCCATGATTTGAGGCCTGCATGTCTGAGATGTGTTGGCCTATGTCCAGCGTTGTTATAACCCTAAATTGAACTACACATGCTTACCTAGCATCAGGCCAACTCATATCCCTTTCTTGCCAAAACTCTGCTGAACAACTCTTTGAAAATCCTCTTGTGTCAAGGCCCACACGCCCTAACCAATTACTGCACGCGTGTGTACGCTGGTTGACTTACAACAACCCGCGTGTACCTAAAAAAGCACGAAAAAAGGAAAGTTTCCAACGGAACAAAAAGCTATGGGTCATTTAACTGAAACTATCGGCCATGCATGGCCGAGGGTTCATCCAAAACCCTAGCTCCTTCTAGCCTATAAAAGAAGGGGTAGGGGTACCATTAGGAGGAGGAAAAAATATAGCGAAGAAACTCTACCCATTTACGTAATCCATTGTCCCAACCCTTTAGCCTTTCCTCATGCCAAAGGAGATTTAATGCAAAGCAGTTGAAGGACAGAAGAAGAGGATCCCAAGATCAGGTTCAAGGAGCAGTGGTCAGTATCAATTTTTTTGTAAGTTGATTCATTTTCAGTAATAAAAAGAATACTTTTCCCGTCCCAATGCATGAATTGTCTATGGTTTGATTGATTTATGCTTGATTTCTAACCCTTGAGTATAGAAGTAGCATGCATGCATAGTTGTTGTTTGTCTTGAGTGCAGGTCATCTGTGGAAGGAGCAGCGCAAGCAAGTAATCAAAGAGCAATGGAGGATCTACATCGAACGTCGATAATAAGGTTGGTGGTTCTTTTCCATGCATTTACTGTGAAAAAGGGGTTTAAATCTTGGGTTGTAGGTAAAAAAGTATTTTCTATTTGGTCAAAATATGCATGCAAGTTTGACCCTAGTTTGCTAGTCCGTAGGGTGTTTTTCCCAACAACAGAATTGGCGACCGTACTGGGGAACAATACTCTTTATTGTTTCTGGATTTATTTAAGTTTTTGGGTAGTTTAAATATTAGGTTTTCTGTTTTTTCTTTGCCTGTCTTTTTCTGTAAGGTCTGAGCTAGCAGGGAGTCTAGTTTTCCATACCAGTTTTCCCTGACTTTTTCTTGACATTAGTTGTTGGGACACACAGAGGTACATGCGGCCTGCAGAAGGCCTGAACGTGTGTACCCGCGCCCTATCCTCTTACAACCCGCGTGTGAATGCTAGTTGTAGAGATAGCAGTAGCATGTAGGAGTTCAGAGAACCTTAAGAGGCAGTCCTCCTCTTCCCTGTCAGAATTATAGATTCTCAGGGGGTTTTCTGGAATCCTGTTTGAGTCTTGTTGGTTCACAGTCCTATCTTAGATTGTTTTTTTTTTCTCACCTTATTAGTCCTTACATTATTTGCCTTTTCTATTAGAAAGAGCATCCAAGCCTTCAAGGGACCCTAGTTATCAATACTAGAGGCCTCTTCTTGGTCTGGACTGCCTGTTTTCATTTATTTTCCTTAGAATTTAGATATACATGCGGCCTGTACAAGGTCAGCCAGCGTGTACACGCTTTCTGTCTCTGTTCAACACGTGTTTACACGCGTGCTGTTTTAGTGACAGTCACGTGCTTGGACGGGCTACTTTGTGTTCAGGGTGGGGAAGTCATCCCCTCCTTTGATGAGAAGTATTCCTCTCAGGTGTTTGAGTCTAGGTTTGAACAGTCAGTAGGTTAGGTCATCTTACCCTTAGCCTACTTTTTCTCAGTTAATAGTTGACAAAAAATATAAAAAAAAAAATTATGGTTTTTAGACAAGCGTGAGAGTCTTTGTTTTTGTTTTTGTTTCCATCATCTGATTCTTTACTCTGATTCTTTGTGATCTGTACTTTAAGCCAGAATTTGTTTTTCTTGTTTTTTTGCTTGTCGGTATTTTCCCTTTGTTGCCTTATTAGCACTTAAATAAATAAAAAATCTCTTTTCATTTTCTTCTTTGGTTGAAGAGTGTGTTTTTGCATCATTAGCTAGGGAGAAATCTTTTATTTAGTAAGTTTTTGCAGTGCACTTAGAGCATAAGTAGCTCGTAGTCGAGTGAAATCCCTTTGAGTTTGCTGTCTAAAATCTTAGAAAAATAAAAAAACAAAAAGAAATCTTTCTTTGTGAAAAGTTGTTGAAATTTTGCATTTAATAAAAGTCTTTTGTTTCCAGCTTTTTTCATTAATTTTTTCTTTCGTCTTTAAACATCATCAGTTTCACCCTCATACCCCTTGACATAAGAAAAATCCATAAAAGCAATGCTAATCTTAAAATCTACTAGACTTTTATGTTTGTAGGGTTCACAAACTAGTTCAGGACTAGGGCCTTGAATTAGGTTGGAGAGGAAACTCTTCAAGGCCATTCAAAACCAAACATTAGAGTCTAAGATAGGGAGTGTCTAAGTCCAGTTTCATGGAAGTTATCTGGGACCCCCCTTTAACACAGGGGATAAACACGAGGTCGCGTGAGGAAAGGTAGCGGAGATAGCCCCTCCAAAGCCGGACCAATCGTAGTGGAGAACACATATCGAGGGCTTGTTTTGGGATTCCATCATTTTCATTTGCCACAGGGCTTCGTGGGTCTCAAATCCATTCGAGGTCCTCAGTTGTCTTCCAGAACATTTTCTCTCGATACCCTTGACAGGTTTTGGGCTTGATACCCTGCTCATTGTGTTCTACCCGACTTTCGACTGTACCCGCCTGGTGACTGTTCGCGTGCTGGCAACCTAGTTGCCAATCTTTTTAGGGACATACACAGGTGACTGCGGGGGTATACCTCGGTACCTAGGACAGAAATCGGACCACACTTTGCAGAGTGTACCTGGAGGGTGCTTCCGCATTCGAGTTGCACTTACACCGGTAAGTTGCTCTAGTGTTGGTTGTTGTAATTGTTCTTCCAAATAGTTTAGTGATTGCTTGTCTTATCTCTTAGGGGCTTCATTTTAGTGTGTGTTAATTTTGAACGTGTAGAATACCTTAGCATGTCTTGGATCTTCTCACACAGTGGAGGATCCCGAGCTCCGTTGGTCACAAAGGCTTCTTGGCCTGCCTCCGGTTAGACTGGAGCCACCCCCGCCACCATTAAGGCGGAAGCTAGACCAACAAGGGTATTTTGAAGCGACCGGGTTACAAACCTTTGTGCCCGAACAACTCCTGGAGGAATCAACCACAAATATTGGCTCGGTTGAAACCCCAACCACTAATTTCTTGGCACCGTTTATTGCACCAATCCAATTTCACGAACTCCAGTCAGTGCCTCACACAGCTATTGAAACAAACACTGTTACTTCTTCTGGGAATTCTTCCATTCCCACCACAGTTGCTACCACAGGAGAATCATCTCCTAACTTACCATCGTTGGTCCGAGCCACTATGGTCTCGGCCATAACTATGTCTCACAGTGGACCGAACCCGTCTATGGTGGCGGCCACAAACCCCTTCACACCTAGTGTGACAGGCCCTCCGTTCTCATACGGTATGCCTAGTTTGGGTACAAGTCCTGCACTAACCTACTCCACTTTAAAGACTTTGGGTCTGGGGGTAGGGAGCTCTAATGCTCCTCTGCAAGGTCAACTTGGGGGAACTCCTATCCCTCTTAATTCTTTTCCTTATGCAGGAGGTCATATCCCTCCTTTGTCCCCTTCGCTTGGTGGTCCGCATCAACAGTTTGTCGGGCAGCCTACACACACTAGTTTATTTGGATTAGGGAGTCAAGGAACACCTGCGCATAGTATGATGGTAGGTTTGACACCGTTTTCTTGGAACAGGACATTTGGTAACAACACTTTCTTATCAATCGCTTTCCCATCTGGTGGAAATCCCATTTTTGGACAATCTACTACTATGCAGGGTACTATTCCTTCACAGGGGGCACATATAGCAGGACCTTAGAACTCAGGACAAGGATCAATTCCCTCCTCTGGAATGTTGTTCTGGGGAAATTCTTTCCATAGTCAATGGAACCCTGGACAGACTACTATGCCTCTCCCATCAGGACCGACATGGGGTAATCCGTCCCAAAGTCCTTCAAACACGATGCATGCCCAACACTCTATGTCCTTTATGGGAAATCGGTTGATGATGTTTCCACAGATGCAAAATCCTTACGCTGGCTAGGGCCATGGTTTCTACCAGAATCTGGGCCAGAAGCCAAACTTTTCCTGGCAACCTGGTGCCATTCAAACTCCAGGACCCTTTTTCCTAGGTTATCAGCAACAACCCAAACTACCATTCCTGGCGACGTTACACTTGCCAGATTTGAAAAGGTTGTTAAATGATCCTATTTGTCACGATCCACGTTGGCCTCTTATGACAACAAAGTTGCCTTCGAACATTCCAAAGTTCGAGGCCAAGCCTAATGAAGATCCAGGTGATCATGTGACTACCTTCCATCTTTGGTGTTCATCTAACTCATTGAAAGATGACTACATATAGTTGCTATTGTTTCAACGTACTCTTATCGGGAGTGTCACGAAATGGTACATCGAGCTCGATCGCTCATGATACTCTTCTTTTGGCAAACTGGCGATGGCCTTCCTTAACCATTTCTAGTTACCTGTGAGATACGACGTTGGCACAGAGTTGCTCGCCAATTTTGAACAGACAACCACGGACCATATCTTTAATCATATCCGAGAATGGAGACATTGGAAGAGTCTAATCAAAGTACCAGTCCCACCAGCATTCCTTCTTGAGTGGTTCCTTAAGTCTTTGGTCCCACAGTTATCCAAAGATGTCGCAACTTCTGGAGTTTTCTCCGAAGAAGATGCCATCATGAGGGCTCAACAGTTTGAGCTCATCTATTCTCAGTCTAGTTTATTATACAACATCTTTCCATATGCGCCACGTTCGATACTGGATAAAAATAGATAGAGAGTTGGACCACATGTTGATGGTATTGTTGGTTCAGCACAAACCAAGCTCATTGAGCAATTGACAAAACAGTTGCAAGAGTTATCCATACAACACACAGCATCCAACCAAACTACTGCTTTGGCTGCTCCTCCTACCCAAACGTCAGAAGTACACTCCGTGCAGTCGACTAACCCAAAGGCTCCCCAACATCCTGAAGGGAAGAAAAAACAACGAAAGAAGGGTAAGGGGGATAAAAAACCCACTGATAATGCTGGCGGGGACAACTTGGAAAAATGGAAGGCGAGGTATCCGTGCAACTTGTGCGTGGAAGACCACCCGACCCATATTTTTCCTCGACTTGCAGAGGTCCAAAAGTTTGCAACACAACAACAACAGGCAGTGTTGACTAATCCCTTTCAACATGGGCAAAATTTAACTCAAGCCTCTACAAGCACAAAAGGGGGCAACCAAGAAACTTTCCCTCCTCCAAACAATCCCTCATCCACGAACGTATATATGGTTAGGGGTGATGCTTTCATAACGACTACAGCGAACGACTATAGTAAACCAAGCACTTTTGAGAAGGGTAAAGAAGCTGATCTCCCATCTCTTCCTCTACATATCGAGAAGACGTTGGGAGAAACAATGACATGCATTCCAAAGGGTGCATTTAAAAAAGATTCTCGTAACCCAAACGAAAGGGCCGCCCAGAATTACTTTGTAGTGGAAGACTTATCACAAACCCCTTGTGCGATGTCTGCTTTGGAGGTCCTCCAAAGCTGCCCTGCTCAGAGGAAAGCCTTGTTAATCGCTTTGGGATCTACTGAGACTTGTAATCCAGGTACCATCATGTTAGATACTACCGACTTAAAACCTCGTCTGCCTTACCACGTAGCGTTTCAGATAGTAGTGGCTCATCCCACAAAAACTTTTACACGGAATATCTTCTGCACGGTGGTCAACAAGGGTGCCTCGACATGCGTTATGTCGTTAGCATGTTGGAAGGCCATTGTCCATCCTACTTTGTCTCCATCACCTACTCTCCTCACTTGTTTTGACGGTCATTCTTTCCGACCACATGGCATCGTTCCTTCTTTCCCTATGTAGTTAGGAGGGAAAACTGTGTGTGTCGAAGTAGAGGTAGTCGATGCTCCCCTTGACTATAACCTCTTGTTAGGATGGATTTGGAATTATGCTATGCAAGTTGTGGTTGCTACAGTTTTCCAAGTCTTGTTGTTTCCAAACGAGGGCTGGATAGTGACCATCGATCATCTGTCTTTCTCCAGAACTTACCCAGCTTTGGGGGTATCCACGGTCCCCATGATTGATAATCCTCAACCAGGGGTCATTAACGTAGGAGTTGGTTTGTGCCCATCCTTGATGGGTACCTTCGATTACCCACCTCCTCATGATGATATTAAATTTATATCTAATCACCATAGGGTTGATATTCTTCAAGTTTCGTCGTTCCGCACAACTTACTTTGAGGATCCTTGGATTCTTCCTTCCCCTCAGCCACGATGGATGAGATAGGGCACTCAAGCATGCCCATGCCCTTGTCGACCACTGAAGTAGCGTACTCTTTAGTCAAGCAAGCTTCAGCTAACCCTGATCCGACTCTCACACAAGAGTTAGATCCAATTCTAGAGCCTATTTGGGCTCAGGGTTCTCTCGCTAACATTGATTCGTTAGACTTAGTCTTGCCTTCTGAAGAAGAAGTAATCGAAGCAATGACTAGTCCGAAAAAACCTTGGGAAGATCTTCATCACAGATCATACTTTCTCCCATAGTTAAGCTAAATCGAAGCAGGAGAAGTCACCGCTACCATGACGAGAGATCAACCATGTCCTATTAATCTCTTAGCTACACGGGAAATTTATGCTGAGGGAAATATGGTGACTATCGCTGAAACTACACCCATCAACATCTCCCGAAACCCTGGCATCATGGAGAATGTCTTCATCGGAGTGGATTTCTTCCCCGAAGAGATTCAAATTTACACGGATCTTTTCAAAGAGTTTCGCGACATTTTTGCCTGGTCTTATGAGGAAATGCTAGGTATCGATCCAAAAATAGTTGAACATGAAATTACAACGTATCCTGATGCCAAGCTTGTTCGACAAAAACTTCATCCATTCAATCCTAAGAAAGCAACAGACATCAAGATTGAGGTTGAGAAATTTCTAAAGGCAGGTCTTATTTATCCTATCCATTTGACTCAATGGGTGTCAAACCCCGTGTCGGTCAATAAAAAACAAGGCACGATTCATGTATGTACTGATTTTCGTGATTTCAACAAGGCATGTCCCAAAGATAATTTTCCAACACCATTCATTGACCAGATGATTGATGAATGTGCCGGTTGTGAAGCCTTTTTATTCATGGATGGTTTTTCGGGATATAATCAAATCCAAATCAAACCTGAAGACCAACACATTCGCATATCGTAAGATGCATTTTGGCCTTAAAAATGCTGGAGCCACATTCTAGTGGGCCATGTCTTTTTCTTTTCATGACCTCAAACATATAGTTGAGGCATATTTAGATGATTTATCATCATTCTCTCGCAAGTGAATGGATCATCCCACGCACCTTAGACTAATCTTCAAACGCTGTCACTACTTCAGGATTCGCTTGAATCCAAACAAGTGCATCTTCTGCGTAACGTCAGGACGTTTGTTAGGTTTCATCGTATCAACAACAGGGATCATGGTCGATCCTCTTAAGGTGGAGGCAATAATCCAGTTTCCCCCCCCACGCACAATCTTACAACTTCAAAGTCTACATGGCAAGGCGAACTTCTTATGACGCTTCATCGCCAACTATGCCGAAATCACCAAGGGATTTATGTGTTTACTAAATAAATATGTTCTTTTTTTCTGGGACGAAGCCACTCAATGCTCTTTCAACGCATTAAAACACGCCCTCACAACCACACCTCTGCTATGGCCACCTAACTATAACAAAGACTTATTATTATATCTGGCTGCCGTAGAGTCAACCATAGGCATGGTTTTAGTTCAGGAAGATGATTCGTTTTCATAATACGTGATCTATTTCCTGAGCCGAGGCCTCGTAGGACCGGAACTCAATTATTCTCATATTGAAAAACTTGCGTTGGCAGCAGTTCATGCTGTTCAACGGTTCCGTCACTATGTTCTATTTTGCAAGACCACCATCATTGCTGTCATGAATCCATTCCAGTACATGTTGACATGACGAGTTATAGGTAGAAAAATCAGTAGACAGATAGTCATCCTCCAAGAATTTGACTTAGACTTCATTTCAACAAAGTCCAAGAAGTAATTGGTCTTCGCAGAGATTATTTCGGAACTTCCGGTTGAGTCAGGTGACATTGTGCCTGAGGAATCGCCTATCTTGGGGGATATGTTTTTGATTGCATCTTCAGACCCCTGGTACAGAGATATACTTATCTATCTCCAGACTTTGAAGTGCCCCACCTCTGCTTCTCGTGACGAGCGTCGGTGGATACGCCATCAGGCTAAGAATTATCTCATACTCGATGATACGTTGTATCGGAGAGGTGTAGACTGCATCTTCCGTCGATGTCTCACTCATGAGGAGGCCATCATAGTGCTCAACGATTTCCATACTGGAGCTTGTGGCGGTCATTTATCTGGGTTGGAAACAACCCAAAATATTCTACGAGCAGGTTACTTCTGGCCCACACTTATCAAATATTGTATCGAATCGGTCAAGAAGTGCCATTCGTGCCAAATCTTCTCTCGGAAGACGAGGGCACATCCCGCTCCTATGTTTCATGTCATAACAATTGGTCCCTTCACCAAGTGGGGGATTGATTACACTACATGCAACTCCCCGTCAGCAAGGGGGCACTGCTATATCATCGTAGTTGTTGACTACTTCACTAAGTGGGTCGAAGCTATGCCAACGTTTAAAGACGATGGAGATACTGCAACTCTCTTCTTATTCAACCAGATCATAGCAAGGTTCGGCGTCCTGAGAGAGATTGTCACTGACCATGGTAGTCACTTTCAGAACCAAATGATGACCGAATTAACATCAAATCTTGGGTTATGGCAGGAACATTCATCACTTTACTACCCCCAAGCCAATGGGTAGGTGGAAGCTGTAAACAAAACTCTTAAGACTATTCTACAACGAACTATCAACTCAGCCAAGTCAAATTGGCATTTGATGTTATACTCGGCATTATGGGCTTACCAAACATCTGTTAAGACTGCAACCGGTTTCTCACCTTTTCAACTCATTTACGGGCTGGAGGCAGTCTTGCCCATCGAATGTCAAATCCCATCTCTGAAATTGGTAGTACAGTTATTTCCAGACACTTCTCCACTTGATGAACGGTTAGTACACCTTGAGCAACTCGATGAGAAGCATCGCGATGCGGCCCAGGCCAATGAGGCTCACAAACATAAGGTCAAGTGTCAATATGATAGGTCCGTTTGTCCTCGGATTTTCTCTGAAGGCGACCTTGTCCTGGTCTATGACCAAGAAAAGGACCCCCTGGGGGCAGGAAATTTTAAACCCATGTGGTTCAGACCATTCTTTATAAAAGAGGTCTTAAAAAAGGGTGCTTATCATTTGGTTGATTTTGAAGGGAATGCTTTGGCAGAACCTAGAAATGGGCTCTACCTCAAGAAGTATTACTCATAGACAGGTCACTGTGGGTAACGTTTTGTAACATATGTATAGTCTTTGTACTATTACTTTTTAAGTTTCTTTTAAAGTGTTATGGACGTGTCATTGATGTTATCTTTCGTCAATATGGAAGATGTCAAGTGATTCTGAGGTGTTCATTGGGTATGCAAACGGTGCTAGTCGACACACGCAGAGGCTTGCCTCCACAGCTTGTGTAATCTTTACACCACAGGGTCAGTTGTTATCTTCCAGAGGTATATGCTTAGGCGACACCACAAATAATTTCGTCGAGTATAGTGCAGTCATTGAGTTGCTTCGTGACGCCTTGTCATTGGGTATCTCTCATCTTCGGGTGTATCTCAACGCTCAACTAGTTGTGTCGCAGCTAAACAGAGTATATTGGGTTCATGATCCAACTTTACACTGACGATTCCTTAGGGTACGTCTCTTAGAATAAAACTTTGATTATATTACATATTTTTATGTTCCAAGGAGATTAAACCAACTTACAAATACTCTAGCTAATCAAATTTCAGATTGGCATATTGCCCACATATAAAAGAACATGGACATAAACATGTAAATACATTTTTTCACACAGAATCCATAAGACACAAAAAGATAAAAACAATATATAAACATCATAAAATAACCAGAGTACATAGATGGACGCAAGCGCCTCAAAAATGGGAATAGTAACGAGTCACAGGGCTTATGCCCTCAAAAAATATATACAAGTAGTTGCTCGTTGTTGAAATAATGTAACTTCGAAGAGCATTCTTATTATTATTTTGTTATTGGATTAAATCCCCATTGTGTATTAATCATGTCATTATTATTATTATTATTATTAGATTAATCCCCATTGAGGATTAATCATGTTGGTAATTGTATAAGGACCAAATCCCCTTTTGCGGATTGGTCATCGGACAATTACAAAGTGAAGAATAAGAAGTCGGCCCCAACAATTATAATGGAAGACCCAGAATTAATTAAAGGTGGGTTTACCCACCCAGAGTGAGAGGTCAGCCTTGCCACTTGTGACCTTTCACACGTGCCAGTCTGATATAAATAAGAGGCTAGTGCCTCACTTCAAACACACAACTCACTTGCTCATTCTCTTATGAGGCAAGCTGCAATTACCAGGTGGAGAGAGGAGAAGAAGAGTGGTGCATCTCTTGGAGAGGAATTTCTGTATTGGTTTGAGTTATCTCTTGAACATTGTATAAGCTATTTATGATAAGGAAGTTTTTGCTGGGTTTTCTTCCCCTAGAGGGTTTCCTAGGATAAATGTTGTGTCCCTTGTGAATGTGTATTTCTCAGTGATCTTGTTCTTATTATGATCTTATCTATTGAAATGCAAAGAACTATAATAATGGCATAAACATTAACATGGAACCAGAGCCAACCTGAAGGAAGCACAATTTGCAAGAGGAAAAACGTCACTGTTACCGTACCCAAAAATTAGGGTTTTGAAAAAGTATCTATTTTTAGCTCCCTAACCTCCTAGAAAGTTGTGCCCTCCCCCAAGGATCATTTTGGCACTTAGAGCACACCTTTTCAGTGGCTAGATCTCCCAGAAAGTGAAACCCTAGTTTCACAAAGTACCAGAAAACCAGAGTACCAAAAGTACCAGAAGTACCAAAAAACCAGAAGCACCAGTCCAAAAATCTGCAGATCAAGTTTGAGGGGGTAAAAGTTGGATTTTCGAAATTCCAACTGCACCAGCTAACTCGCCTCAGCCCAGAGCATCTATCCCCTGGATCAGAATTTCAAAATTCGAAGTTTGGAAAATTAGGGTTTCCTCATAAAACCCTAAGTTGCAGTTGCAGTTGCAGTCTCAGAACCAATTGCAGTTGCAGTACCAGTTGCAGTTGCAGCCGTAGAACCAGTTGCAATCACTCTTGAAGTTTTTGGTAATGATTATCGCTGCTACCAGATGGAGCCACTACCTGCAAATGCTATCAAAGGTATGTACTTACATCTGTTTAATGGTTAAACCCTAAAGAGTATTTGCAGGAGAAGGGATCTCTTGCCATAGATCCAGAAGGATCTCAATATCCAACACATTCAGAGGAATGATGCAACCCAGGTGTGATTATTCTAATATGCATCTATTTGTTATGAAATTATCTTGATCAGTTTTTCATGTTGAAGCTATGATCAAATCATTAGAAGGATTAAAAGTTGATCATAGAGCTTATCCTCTAACCTAACCTTTTGTCAAGATAGCATATTGTCTTAGTACAACAGACAGGTTGAAGAAAGTACTCGTCACTTGAGTGAAGGAGACCTAGAAGAAAAGCAAGCACTCACTCTTGAGGACAAGGCTCCAGGTTTGATTAATCAAGATTCAAAGGTACACATGACAAGATAATGACTTTAGTTGAGATAGCAATCGTCGTAAAATATTAAACTTGATAACATGTGAGAATACTTTGTCTGATATGACTAACACCTCCTCTAGGAGAAACCTCGTCTGTTAGTTTCAGATTGCCATGGAAGAATGCTTGGTCACAACACTAAGAGAGTGTTGACCTCATTTTGTATTGTATTCCTTACCTTTAATCTTTACTTCAGATAAATTATAAGTGATAGCTCTAAAGGAGCTATTGTGATGATTGTTCATGCTATTGCTTTATATTATCAAGAAGGATATTATTCTTTCTTGTTGTTTTGTTGACCTTTCTCCAGGTCACATGAGGAATCTATAACAAAGGTTGCAAAAGGAAACATGCTAAAGGGGAGATCATAAATGAAGCAATCATCAGTGTAAAAGAAGAAGGTGGGTCACTCAGAAGTTGCCATGACCCACGCTATTGAAGAATCCATGTGAACTCTAGAAGATTAGCTCACATCTGCAAAGTTGTCACAAGTTTACTAAAACTCAAGGTTGATCAAGAAGGCATATGCAATGGATGTGCACAAGGGAATAATATCAAGAACCCTTTTCCAAAGAGGAGTAGCAAAGACAGAAGGAGTCCCAGAACTCATCCATTCAGATGTGTGTGGCCCAATGCCATCATCCTCCATTAATGGGTATGTAT
Source organism: Picea engelmannii (assembly GCA_009831015.1). Classification (NCBI taxonomy): domain Eukaryota; kingdom Viridiplantae; phylum Streptophyta; class Pinopsida; order Pinales; family Pinaceae; genus Picea; species Picea engelmannii. Next base: position 57,651 of record ML789083.1, on the reverse strand, counting down.
ACTATGTATCATTCATTAATGATCATTCTCGTAAAAGACCTGGATATATTTGAAGTGTTTAGCAAGATCAAGGAATTCAAAGCCTTGATAGAAAACCTTTCTGTAAGGAAGATTAAGATACTCAGGTCTGATAATGGAGGAGAATATACCTGAAAAGAGTTCGTGAATATCTGCAAAGATGTTGGGATCAAGATCCCCAACAAAACGGTGTAGCTGAACGGAAGAACAGAACCATGATGGAAGTTGTGAAGATCAAGATCTTCCTATGTTCTTATGGGAGGAAGCAACAATGACAGTTGTTTATGTGCAGAACCGATTGCCCCATAGTGCACTTCGGCTCAAGACACTAGAAGAGATGTTCACCAGAAAGAATCCAAAGGTAATCCATCTCAAAATATTTGGTTGTCTAGTGTTTATCCATATACCGAAAGAGAAAAGAAACAAGTTGGAACCCTCCAGAAAGAAGGGAATATTTGTGGGATACTATGAGGTATCCAAGGCCTTCAGAATCTACACACCTGGTCACCACCATATTGATATCAGCAGGGACGTGACCTTGATGAAGAAGCATCACTTAAAAAATCGAGAAGATTCCAGCTTGAAGAAATGTATGAAGAGGAACCTGTAAATCCCAGGATGACAGAATCTGTGAGGGAAGTTCCCAGAGCTGCAGAACCTGTAAGGGAAGTCATAGCCTCCCCTGATGAGGAGACTCCTGAAGATCATGATATAATAGAAGTTCAAGAACCTCCTCAAATGACCTTCACCAATAAAAGAAATCCTGCTTGGGCAAGAGAGCTTATTCAAGATGGAGAGAAGTATGGTGTTACAGAAGGAACCACAAGACAGGTGAAGAGACCAAAGCCATACTCCAGTTACACGGATTTGATGTGCAATCTACTTGATGAGGAACCCACATGTTTTGAAGAGGCCATCTAGAAGAAGGAATGAGCAGATGCCATGACAGAGGAATACCAATCCATAATAAAGAATGATGTATGGGAAATTTTTCCCAGACCAAAAAGTAAGGATGTGGTATCATCAAAATGGATCTTCAAGATAAAACATACTGCTGATGGAAGTATTGAGAAATATAAAGCAAGATTTTTCGCTTGTGGCTTTTCCTAGAAGGAAGGAATCGACTATGAAGATACATTCGCTCATGTGGCTAGATACACTTTGATCAGAACCATTATAGCTCTTGCTGCCAAGATGAAATGGAAGCTGCACTAGATGGATGTGAAGACATCTTTTCTGAATGGTTCCATTGAAGAGGAAGTGTATATAGAGCAACCCCAAGGATTTGAGGTTGAAGACATGAAGTCTCATGTTTGTCGATTGAAGAAATCCTTATACGGATTGAAGCAAGCTCCCAGAGCTTGGTATGGTCGTATAGACAGTTTCTTGACCAGCTTGGGCTTTACCAAGAGTAAAGAAGATTCAAATCTCTACTTCAAGATCATGGATAATGAACCAGTAATACTATTACTGTATGTGGATGACTTATTCTTAATTGGAGAAGAAAAGCTCATCACTGGATATAATTAGAGACTTGCCACAGAATTTGAAATGAAATACCTTGGCATAATGCATTACTTCTTAGGTCTTGAGGTATGGCAGAGTTTGAAAAGAATATTCCTTAACCAGGGGAAGTACACGGTCGAAATCTTAAAGAGATTCGACATGCTAGAATGTAAGTCCATGAATACTCACATGGAAGCAAAGTTGAAGTTGTCGGTCGATACTTCGTCAGATTTGATAGATGCCACTCTATACAGATAGATTATTGGATCGCTGATGTACCTGACGAACACCAGACCAGACATCTATTTTGCAATGAACACCTTGAGTCATTTTCTGGTAGAGCCCAGACGTGTTCATTTAGTGGTTGCAAAACATGTGATGAGGTACCTTAAAGGTACAATGGATTATGGTCTCATCTATGATGGAGATCATGACTTCACACTAAGTGGATATACTGATGCAGATTGGGTAGGAAGAGTTGTTGATAGAAAAAGCACTTCTGGATGTTGTTTCAGTTTGGGATCAGTTATGATCTCGTGGAAGAGTAGGAAGAAATCCAGTATTGCTCTCAGCACAGTGGAAGCAGAGTACATTGCCACATGTTCTACTAGTTGCGAAGCTATATGGCTTCGAAAGTTGCTGACAGACCTATTTGATTTGGATATGAGAGCAACCACGATTCTATGTGACAATCAAAACTGCATTAAAAATGATAGAGAATCTTGTGTTCCACGACAGGTCAAAGCACATAGAGATCCACTATCGTTTCATCTGGGACATGGTACAGAGAGGAGCCTTGAAGCTCCAGTACATTAGCACGGATGAACAGGTTGTTGATGTGTTGACTAAGCCTCTATCTCGTGTAAAGTTTGAACACTTTCGAGATAAGCTTGGTATTGTTCGAAAGGACCCTCCCCGAAAGGGGGAGTATATGTATTCCTTGCTTCTAACCTCGTTGTTAGATGTAAATCAAGATGAGTCATGCTTCTGACCTCGTTGTTAGACGTAAAGAATGATGTCGTGTGATCCTTGCTTCTGAACTTGCTGTTAGACGTAAAGAAAGATGAATCATGCTTTTGACCTCGTTGTTAGACGTAAAGCATGACGTGTGTGATCCTTGCTTCTGACCTCGCTGTTAGACGTAAAGTAAGATGAGTCATGCTTCTGACCTCGCTATTAGACGTAAAGAATGACGTTGTGTGATCCTTGCTTCTGACCTCGTTGTTAGACATAAAGCAAGATGAGTCATGCTTCTTACCTAGTTGTTAGACGTAAAGCATGACGTTGTGATTCCTTGATTCTGACCTAGTTGTTAGACGTAAAGAGAGATGATGATATTACTTGCTTATGACCTAGTTGTTAGACGTAAAGAAATATGTGACTGACACTGAGCTACCAGCTTAACCACTGTGACATTGAGCTAGTGTAGTACTGTGATGTGCCAGCCTAGTGCTGTGATGAGGTATCATTTTTACTAATACATATTTGATGTAGATGATGATAGAATTCTTTTGAGAATGATGATGCTGCTAATGAAGAAAACTTCCGATGACTCGTAAATGTGCTAGACAATGGTTCAAGATGATATTGGCGATACTGTCCTCTAGATGCCACTGATGATGCATACCTCTCTCGCCTGATGCTGATGAAGAATACCCTTCTTGTTAAGGGGGAGTGTTGAAATAATGTAACTGCGAAGAGCATTCTTATTATTATTTTGTTATTGGATTAAAT
>ML789083.1:522-31792 GCA_009831015.1 Picea engelmannii | reverse complement strand
TTCCTTCTAGAAGGATCGAGAACTTATTCATTTTCCTTCTTTATAAACAAGTTCGCACCCTGGCCTTGAACACAGTGCGAGAAGTTCACAGTCCAGATGAAAGCAGCCTGCGGGAATGAAGATTCTCGCAGGAGAGTATATATACAGCCTGCGAACTTTTCCCAAAATATGATTTTGAGAAAATGACAAGTGTAACCTTCTTTTGTAAATTGTTCTTAATGAAGAGTTTGATCTTCCATTATCATGACATGATCATAATATCATCTCGATAACCAAAAATGTGGATAACACCAGTGTCAAAAACACCTTACAGAATGAGCACCCCAGAGTTAAAAGAATTACAAATGCAGTTGGAGGAATTGTTGAAGAAAGTGTACATACGTCCAAGTGTTTCACCTTGGGGAGCACAAGTTCTTTTTGTTAAAAAGAAGGATGGAACCTTGAGGTTGTGTATTGACTTCAGACAGCTGAACAAGTACACTATAAAGAACAAGTATCCTCTACCCCGAATTGATGACCTCTTTGATCAGCTAAGAGGAGCAAAGATATTCTGAAAGATTGACCTGAGGGAAGGATACCATTAGGTAAGAATAAATGAAGAATACATTCATAAGACAACCTTTAGGACTAGGTATGGGTATTATGAATTTGTAGTGGTGCCATTTGGACTGACCAATGCACCAACTATCTTCATGTTCTTAATGAATGGCATATTCAGAAATTATTTGGATAATTTTATCATATTATTCATAGATGACATACTTATCTATTCTAATTCTAAAGAGGAGCATGAACATCACTTAAGACTGGTGTTGCAAGTACTGAGAGAACATCGGTTGTATGCCAAGTTGAGTAAGTGTTCTTTTTATCAAAAGAAACTCCATTACTTGGGACACATTATTTCAAAGTAGGTCATAGCAGTAGATCCAGAGTAGATCGAAGCCATTAGAGGATGGCCAACACCCAGAAATGTGTCAGACATCAGATCTTTTATGCGATTAGATGGCTACTACAAAAGGTTCATCGTAGGGTTATCTAATATTTCTCATCCCATAACTTATTTGAAAAACAAGGGAACTAAATTTGAATGGACACTCAAGTGTGAAAAGAATTTTAATATGTTCAAGGAATTACTTACTAGTGCACCTGTGTTAAAGATTTTTGACCCAAATGAAATTTTTGTGGTATGTACAAATGCATGTAAGCAAGAACTTGGGGGAGTCCTCACACAAAATAAACATCTCATTGGATATGAGTCCATAAATCTTAAGGAACATGAGAGGAACTATGCCACGCATGACTTGGAAATTGCTTCCATTGTTCACGCCTTGAGGATGTGGAGGCATTATCTCATGGGGAAGAAATTCTAATTAAGGACAAACCACATTGGCCTGAAGTATCTTTTTGAACAACCAACTTTGAATGCCAAGAAAACAAGATGGATAGAATTTTTAAGTGAATATAACTTTGATATCAAGCATATCAAGGGCAAGGACAATAAAGTTGTCGATGCACTTAGTAGAAGAGTGTATACCATGCATGCTATTGATGTCAGTATGCATCAGTCAGAATTGAAGAGAAGAATTTTAGATGGTCTTGTTACAGACCATCATTACCTATATGTAAAGGAAAGATTACAACAAGGATATGTACAATAGAAAATAAAGGAGTATGAGATAAATGAAGACAGATTACTCATGCATAAAAATAGAATCTATGTTCCTAGTTTTGGGGAACTAAGGAATTTGGTACTGAAGGAAATGCATGATGTCCCTTATGTTGGACATCCCGGTTACCAGAAAATGATTAAAGCAGTAAGAATCCAGTTCTTTTGGTAGGGAATGAAGAAGTATGTTGTTGATTACATCGCTCGATGTATGGAGTATCAGAAGGTGAAGGCTAAGCATAGGCACCCAGCGGGGTTGCTACAACCATTGCCAATCCCAAAGAAGAAATGGGAAGTGATCACCATGGATTTCATCACAGGATTACCTAGAATGAATAAGAAACATGATTCAATCATGGTGGTGGTTGAAAAATTAACAAAGGCTGCTCATTTTGTGCCTATGAACACAACGAATATAGTGGATAATATTGCATAAATTTTCATGAAGGAAATTGCTAGGTTGCATGGGATACCTAGGACAATCGTCTCAGACAGAGATACGAAGTTTACCTCCAATTTTTGGAGGGGATTGTTTAAAGGATTTGGCACAAATCTAAACTTTACCACGACATATCATCCCCAGAAAGATGGGAAAACAGAGAGATTCAATCGAATAATTGAAGATATGTTGAGAATGTATGTGATGGATAAGCCATCTAAGTGGGAAGATTACTTACACTTGGTTGAGTTTTCATATAATAATGGATATCAAGATTCATTAAGAATGATCCCATTTGAAGCCTTGTATGGTAGGAAATGCAATACTCCAGTAAGATGGGAAAACCCAACAGATAGAGTGGTACTTGGGTCAGGGCCGAAGTTGCTCAAGGACATGGAAGATCAAGCATAATTTAAAGGTAGCTCATGATAGACAGAAAGTCTATGCAGACAAGAACATGACAGCTCGAGAATTTAAAGTACGTGAGAATGTACTTTTGAAAGTGAAGCCCAAGAAAATCTCTTTGAAATTGGGTATTTGTACAAAGATGGCAACCAGATTCTGTGGTTCATTTGAAATATTGGACATAATAGGGCCAATTTCATACATTCTTGCATTTCCTGCTTCCATGAATGTGCATAATGTATTTCATTTATCTTTACTAAAGAAATATGTACATGACCCTAACCATGTTATTGATTGGCATCTGATTCAGGTAGAGACAGATGGATATTTTCAGGTTCAACCAGTGAGGGTATTGGATAGAAAAGTCAAAATGCTCTGGAATCGAGTTATAGAGCTGGTAAAAGTTCATTGGACCTGCTACGGTCCTGAAGATGCTACCTGGGAGTATGAAGATTCCATCCAGGCAAAGTACCCACATATTTTTGAATAAATTTGAGATTTTGATCTCTATTTTGTATATGCACTGAGGATAGTGCCAAAATAAGGGGGATGGGATGTAACACCCTAGGTTTTGAACCCCCATTTTAATTAATGTATTTTTACAATGATGAGAGGCCAGGGTGCCCAAACAATTATTAAAATGCCAGTGTGCCCAAGACATGTAATGTTTTTATCATTATTAATAATAAAGAGATGGCTGACTGCTAGATGGAAAAGGACTAGAGTTATAGGGGGCTATGACTCCACAAGAAAGAGGGATTGAGGGGCTAAGTGTTTATTCCTATGTTAATTATCCATTTTACGTAAGGGAGGGGATAGGTTACATGAGATTCTTGGGGAAGGCCAAGAGGTTCTTGATTCCCCACGAAGTTAATTAAAGCCACCTCTGGTCTGATGGGGGGGTTTGACTAAGGGCTCACTCACTGATTTTCCTGTACGTTCATTAATTTCCCTCACACACTTTCATGCACTCACTCACCCATTCATTGATCCATCCTCATTTGCGTCTTGGCTTGGGAACGAGAGTTGAATTGCTAAAGATTAGTCACAGGATAGTTGGTTGTCGTGGTTTCTAGTGTGATCCAACCATGATTTGAGGCATGCATGTCTAAGATGTGTTGGCATGTGTCCAGCGTTTCTCACAGCTGTGAGTCCTGATATTTCCAGCATTGAGATTCTAGACTAGTTGTGTTGGAGCCCGAATAAGGAGAAGGATTGTCTGAGGGACAACATGGCAGAGAAGGGTGTAGGTCCATTCTCTCGGGTGGTGAAAGATGGGTAGAAGAGAGTTGGGTACTTGGATTGTGTGAGAGATGGGAAGCCTGTGAGAGTTGGGTGTTGAATGGTTTGGAAAGCCAAGTAACACTCTGGAACCTTCCTTGTGGATTCATAGCCCTGACTCGGGGGTGACGCAGTTGTTGAGATTTGGAACAGTAGTGTCTACGGTTGGGTGGAACATCCTTGGTATGCATCCAGTTGGTGTCATCTTTCATAAAGATAAGTGGTATCATTTGCATGTATATGAATGTATTTCCGTTGTGTATATATAATTATAATTTAATTGAATATTTAGACTATGCATGCTTTCTTACTACTATTGTGCATGTCGTTAAAGTCTTTTCTTTTTTGCATCCTTAAATTTTAAAGAAGGTATCAATAAGAGAAAGAAGTCCAAGGGAGGCCTTGTAGGTAGCATGCCTCAGCCTGTTGGTGGTTGGGTATGTTACAGTTTGGTATCAAAGCTTTTGGTCGAAACACTGGATCGGTATGGGTCGGGTCTGTTGATCAGAGTCTCTAGGTCGAGATCGAATTCTAACTGTGGAGTTGAAAAGTTGAGGAATGGTGTTGCAGAACCTACATAGGAGATAGAATGTCAGAGACTCATGGTAAGGGGTTCAAAGGACCGTGACCATCCCTCTTTGATTCAGGAGTGATCGCCACTGTAAGATCAGGAGAGGTCTAGGATCATTGGATCGGAGGACAGGCGATTAGGGGTTGTCTGATGAAAAGGAAGTAAGGGCTAAGGTCACCACCATCAAACCCCATTGGAGAGTGAGATCAATGGACAGGAGGCATTGCAGGGAACCAAGTTGGACAAGAGATAATTTCCCAAGTTGGTCCCACAATCCAAACCACGGTTTCCCCAAGGGGTTATGTGTCAGCTTAAAGAGAATTGAGGGGCGAAAAGAGGGTTACTCCAAACCACCAATGCATGCACTCGCAAATCGAAAGGAAGTGAGTGATGTGACATGTTAGGGCTCGAACATCGAAACTCCATATAGCCGAAGTAGATACTGACTATCAATCACCAAGAGGTATGTGTCAGCAGATCAGTAACTCTAGAAGAATCTATTCGAGAGGTTTTCAGTTGATATTTGAAACTCCTGAAGCCCAAAAATCTAGAGAGCCAAAGTAAATATTGATCATCCGATCATCTGAAATAGATCTCAAGCATCAGATCTTCCAGAGTAAATATCAAGTGTTGAATCATCCAAGGTGAATATGGGTCATTTGATACAGAAGAGACATGGTGTAAATCTGTGGATTTTGGATGAAGACCCAAAGTAATACTTAATCATCTGATTCAAGAGGACACATGGCAGAATCTCGTGTACTTCGAGGGGTTTGAAGTTTGAGATGTTCGAAACCCAAAGACCCGAAAGGATCTTAGCCATTGATCTGCCGAGAGCCACGTGGTGTAGATCCATAGAGTCTGGGTGAAGACCTAAAGTGAATCTTAGTCATCCGATCTAGGAGGATACATGGTGACAGATTGGTCAGTTTGGGAATTCGAAGTTCGAGAGAATTTGAAGTGTGCTAGTATGGAAACTCTCGAAGTCCCGAAGCTCGAACAGTCGAAGTGATGGGGCACGATGACGTCAGCTAGAGGTGATGTGGACCCCGTAATTTACCGAAGTGACGTGGCTTGTGGATGTCACTTGGGATTACGTGGACACTTGGGATGTGTGCCACGTGTCAGTAATTTTTTAGCATTTGGAGTATTGAAAATTCAGTTAGAACGTGACATGTGTCACCCTCCCTATTGGACCACATGTTTGCTTCCAGTATTTCTTCATGTGGTGACAGATCATGCAGTCTGAAGACTGGGCAGTCTGGAGGGGAAATATGTGATAGGTTGCATTGGGTCGAAAAATCCTGAAGGCCCATAGGCCAGAGTACATATCGATCGTTGATTCCAAAAGACACACATCGAAGGATCATTGACTTTGGGTGAAAGAACTTCGGGATAAAGTGCAGGAGGAAGGTTTGAAACTTCTGAAGCCCGAAGAGCCAAATAAATTCACAATCGTTGATCTGTGGGAGGACACCCGTTAGCAGATCATGAACTTTGGGTAAAAGAATTCCGGGCGGAGGCAAGCACATAAAGTTGAGACCCCCGAAGAGTGAAGTTTTGAAGTGGATCTTGATCGTTGATTGTGAAAGAAGACGAGGACCGTTGATCCAGTCCTGGCTAAAATTTTCGAAGTCCCGAAGCTCTGGACAAGTGCTTTTTCAGCCAAGCACAGGGTCATGACCATGGTCATATGCAGATTGAGAGTTGAGGGAAGGAGGGCTAAGGGCCGAATTGTTTTTCTTCGAGGCAGAAAAGTGCTAAGGAAGGAATTAGCATGTTTCTAGTAGTGGTCACCTGGGAGGGTGGTTTGAAGAAAGTGCCTGCATAGGATGAGATTCTGTGTCGGCCAAGGATAACATGAAATTATTATTTTTGGAGAATGGGAATATGATCTCCATGAAAAAAATTATAAAGAGACCTTTAGCATTGTTTGGAAGTTTTGTTTATCATATACATAATTCTAACAAAATGGTCGCTTGCACATTTTGTAGAATTAAGGGGTTTAAACACATCATCTTAGGATGTGTATTGAGGAAATGGAAGAAGGCGAGGGAGCCTCTAGTCATGATAAGGAGGTTGAAGGCCAAAATACGAGAGTTGGTAATGCAGAGATAGATTCCAATGGACGCAAGGGAAAACAAGAGTAGGAAATGTTAATAGAAATGGTAAGAAGCCTGAATATGGAAGTGAAGAGCTACAAAGAAGACAACGATATACTGATGAGAGAGAAATTTTTGATAAATGATCTAGTGTTGTAGAGATTAAATCAGTTGCAGAGACAAATGAAGAAGGGATCAAACTCAAGACAAGAGGAAGAAGGCAGGTGCCATGAAAGAAGCGATGATCGTGGAAGACCTAGTTATTCCAGAAGTGCTAGCAGAGCTTGTGGACACCACTGACCTCCTTACTCAGAAAGAAATTTTTATACATCGGATGATCCCGTAAGCAATCCATAGGTGTCTCTTGTCCGACACCAAACAAGGAAACAAGAGGTATATAGTTTGCAAGGAGAGATGAGGAAGCTCAAGCCACCTTCCTTTGAGGGTTAAATAGAAATGGAAGATGATGCTGAAGCATGGCTTCTTGGGATCAGGAGATATTTCCAGTCGCATAATTATTCATCAAATATAGAAGCCAGGATTTCCACCTACCATTTACACGGGAAAGATGCAATGTGGTGGGACCAAGTAAAGCAAGTGGAACATGTTAATGAAAGTAGGATCACTTGGAATCAGTTCAAGAAGTACTTCTAGAAGGAGTACCTCTTAGATCATTTCTATGACAAGAAAATGCAGGAGTTCTTTGAACTCAGGTTGGGAAGCATGACTATGGTAAAGTACGAGAATAAGTTATTGGGATTGTTAAAGTATGTTAGGTTCATTGGTGATGAGAAAGTGAAAATAAAGAGATTTCTAAGTGGACTGCGAACCTTTTATAAGGAAAATATCAAGTATGATGAACCCAATACCTTGACTGAAGCCATCAGGAAGGCTAAATACATGTATGATCAAGGCCAAGGAACATAATCCCTGCAGAAATATTGGAAGGAAAAGAAAAATGCAAAGTCCGATCAGAGGAGGAAAGGATTCAAACCTCCCTTCAATAGGAGTGAGCCTAATAGAAATCATCAAGATTAGTATGCTAAGGGGGATTCCAAGAAGGAAGATTCCTTGGGAAAAAAGGGAAGACCACCAATCCAATGTTGGGGATGCGAGGAAAATCACCTATACAAGGATTTCTCACATAGAAAGGATAGAGCGATGACTGTGCACAACATCCAAGAGGCTACAATAGTTGAAGATATGGGAAGAATCTATGAAAATTTATATGATCGACAAGCAGAGTACCAGTCCAATATGTTCGAGGTGGAAGGTAAGATCATAAATCAACCTGTTTCTATTTTTATTGATTCAGGAGAAATTCATTGCTACATTGATACTAAGATAGTGGATAGATTACATTTTGAGAAGAGTAAACTTGGAAAAGCAAGTTTGGTTCAGTTAGCCACTGGAACAAAAAGAAGAATCCATTGTATGGTTAGAAGTTTCTCCATAAGTCTTAATGGCGTGAATACTAGTATGGATTTAAATATCATACCATTTAGGTATTATGATATTATGATTGGAAAGAATTGGTTGGACAAGCATGATGTTGTCCTAGATTGTCATAACAAAAAATTTACATGTCTTGATGGAAATAGAAAACAGATCACTGTGAAAGGAGTTCCAACACCCATATCTATAAGGGAGATTTCATCCTTACAGCTAAAAAGATCTTTTAGGAAGGGATTTCAATTGTATGCAGCTCATGTGGAAGAGACAGATAATACAAAGGGGCCAAGCCTTGAATATTTCTCGGTACTATAGGAATTTGAAGATGTATTCCAAGAAATACCTAAATTTCCACCAAGAAGGGAGATAGATTTCTCAATTTATTTAATTCCAGGATCTTCCCCGATGTCAAAAACACCTTACAGAATGAGCACACCAAAGTTAAAATAATTACAAATGTAGTTGGAGTAATTGTTGAAGAAAGGGTACATACTTCCAAGTGTTTCACTTTGGGGAGCACCAGTTCTTTTTGTCAAAAATAAGGATGGAATCTTGAGGTTGTGTATTGACTTCCGACAGCTCAACAAGTACACTATAAAGAACAAGTATCCTCTACCCTGAATTGATGACATCTTTGATCAACTAAGAGGAGCAAAGATATTCTCAAAGATTGACCTGAGGGCAGGATACGATCAGGTATGAATCAAGGAAGAAGGCATTCATAAGACAACCTTTAGGACCATGTATGGGCATTATGAATTTTCAGTGGTGCCATTTGGACCGACCAATGCACTAGCTATCTTCATGTGCTTAATGAATGGCATATTCAGAAATTATTTCGATAAGTTTTTCATAGCATTCTTGCATGACATACTTATCTATTCTAAATCTGAAGAGGAGCATGGACATCACTTAAGACTAGTGTTGCAAGTACTGAGAGAACATCAGTTGTATGCCAAGTTGAGTAAGTGCTATTTTTATCAAAAACAACTCCATTACTTGGGACACATTATTTCATAGTAGGGCATAGCAGTAGATCCAGAGAAGATCAAAGTCATTAGAGGATGGCCAACACCTAGAAATGTGTCAAATTTCAAATATTTTATGGGATTAGTTGGCTACTACAGAAGGTTCATAGTAGGGTTCTCTAGGATTTCTCATCCCATCACTTCTTGCAAAAGAAGAGAAGTAAATTTTAATGGACAGTCAAGTGTGAAAATAATTTTAATATGTTGAAGAAATTACTTACTAGTGCACCTGTGTTAAAGATTGCTGACCCAAATGAAATTTTTGTAGTATGTACAGACACATGTAAGGAAGGACTTGGGGGAGTCCTCACACAAAATGGACATGTCATTGAATATGAGTCCATAAATCTTAAGGAACATGAGAGGAACTATGCCACGCATGACTTGGAACTTGTTGTCATTGTTCACGCCTTGAAGATGTAGAGGCATTATCTCATGGCGAATAAATTCGAATTAAGGACAGACCACATTAGCCTGAAGTATATTTTTGAACAGCCGAATTTGAATGCAAGGAAAACAAGATGGCTAGAATTTTTAAGTGAATATGACTTCGATATCAAGAATATCAAGTGCAACAAGAATAAAGTTGTTGATGCACTTAGTAGAAGAGTGCATACCATACATGCTACTGCTATCGGTATGCATCAGTCAGACTTGAAGACAAGAATTTTAGATGGTCTTGTTACAGACCAGCATTACCTACAGGTAAAGGAAAGGTTACAACAAGGAGATGTACAACAAAAAATAAAGGAGTATGAGATAAATGAAGATGAATTACTCATGCATACAAATAGAATCTATGTTCCTAGTTTTGGGGAACTGAGGAATTTGGTACTGAAGGAAATGGGAAGTGATCACCATGCATTTCATCATAGGATTACCCAGAATGAATAAGAAACATGATTCAATCATGGTGATGAATGAAAAATTAACAAAGGCTTTTCATTTTGTGCCTGTGAAGACAACGCATACAACGGCTAATATTGCAGAAATTTTCATGAAGGAAATTGCTAGGTTGCATGGGATACCTAGGACAATCGTCTTGGATAGAGATGTGAAGTTTACCTCCAATTTCTGGAGGGGATTGTTTAAAGGATTTGGCACAAATCTAAAATTTAGCACGACATATCATCCCCAAACAGATGGGAAAATAGAGAGAGATAATCGAATAATTGAAGATATGTTGAGAATGTATGTGATGGATAAGCCATCTAAGTGGGAAGATTTCTTACACTTGGTTGAGTTTGCATATAATAATGGGTATCAAGCTTGATTAAGAATGATCCCATTTGAAGCCTTGTATGGTAGGAAATGTGATACTCCAGTAAGCTGGTACAACCCAGCAGATAAAGTGTTACTTGGGGTGGGGCCGGAGTTGCTCAAGGACATGGAAGACCAGGTGGTTAAGATCAAGTAGAATTTAAAGGCAACTCACAATAGACAAAAATTCTATGCAGAAAAGACCAGGACAACTAGAGAATTTAAAGTAGTGGAGCATGTACTTTTGAAAGTGAAGCCCAAGAAAATCTCTTTGAAATTGGGTAGTTGTACAAAGCTGGCACCCAGATTCTATGGTCCATTTGAAATATTAGACATAATAGGACCAGTTGCATACATGCTTGCATTTTTTGCTTCCATGAATGTGCATAATGTATTTCATGTATATTTACTAAAGAAATATGTACATGACCCTGACCATGTTATTGATTGGAATCTGATTCAAGTAGAGACGGAGGGAGATTTTCAGGTTTAGCCAGTGTGGGTATTGGACAAAAAATTCAAAATGCTCTGGAATCAAGTTATAGAGCTGGTAAAAGTTCAGTGGACCTTCTACAGTCCTAAAGATGCTTCCTGGGAGCATGAAGATTCCATGGGAAGAGTACCCATGTATTTTTGAATAAATTTGAGATTTTGATCTTTGTTTTGTATATGCACTGAGGACAATGCCAAAATAAGGGGGAAGGGATGTAACACCCTAGTTTTTGAACCCCCATTTTAAATAATGTATTGTAGGGTACCCAAACAATTCTTAAAAGGCTAGTGTGCCCAAGACATGTAATGTTTTTATCATTATTAATAATAAATACATGGTTGGCTGCTAGACAGACAAAGACTAGTGTTATAGGGGGATATGATTCCACAAGAGAGGGGGATTGAGGGGCTAATTTTTTATTCATATGTTAATTACCCCTTTTACCTAAGGGAGGGGATCGGTTACGTTAGCTTCTTGGGGAAGGACAGGAGGTTCTTGATTCCCCATGAAGTTACTTAAACCCGCCTCTGGTCTGATGGGGGGGTTCGACTGAGGGTTTTTTCATTGATTTTCTGGTATGTTCAGTCATTTCCCTCACGCACTTTCATGCACTCACTCACCCATTCATTGATCCATCCTCATCTGCATCTTGGCTTGCAAAAGGGATCCGAACTATTGAAGATTAGGCATGGGCTAGTTGGTTGTAGTGGGCGTTGGTGTGATCCAGCCATGATTTGAGGCCTACATGTATGAGATGTGTTGGCCTGTGTCCAGGGATTCTCACAGCTGCGAGTTCTAAGAGTTACAGCATTGAGATTCTGGACCGGTTGTGCTTTAGCCCGAATAAGGATAGGGAATGTGTGAGGGAATGTGTGGCAGAGAAGGGTGGAGGTTGGTTCTCTCAGGTGGTGCAAGATAGGTAGAAGAGATTTGGGTACTTGGATTGTTGTGAGAGCTAGGAAGCCTGTGAGATCTTGGGTGCTGACTGGTTTGGAAAGCCAAGTAAAACTCCATAACCATCCTTGTGGATTCATAGCCCTAGCTCGGGAGTGATGCTACTATTGATATTTGGAACAATAGTGTTTATGGTTTGGTGGAATGTCCTTGGTCTGCAGCCAGTTGGTGTCATCTTTCATAAAGATAAGTGGTATCATTTGCATGTATATGAATGTATTTCCTCTGTGTATATTTAATTATCATTTAATTGAATATTTAGACTATGCATGCTTGTTGACTACTGGTTTGCATGTCGTTAAAGTCTTTTCTTTTATGCATCCTTAAATTTTAAAGAAGGTATCAGTAAGAGAAATAAGTCCAAGGGTGGGCTTGTAGGTAGCATGCCCTGGCCTATGGGTGGTTGGGTATGTTACATTTGGCCTGTGATCTAACCCTCAAAATATGATCTACTTGGTTCTTCCACAACTCAACAACTTACAAAGTTATCATAACTACAATAGTCGAACCGAGCTAAACTAGTATTCTCTCAGCCACTGAACTAGTAACCTCGACCTAGACCTCCTTGGTTCTTATTAATACTATTTTACAATCTTATTAGTCATTATGATCTCTACCAAAACCCTAACCCTAGCATGGTTAAGTCTAACTATGTGTGCGCCTTACATGTTGCTTCTCTTGCATGCTGCTTTCCTCACACGTGATGCTTTTTCCAGTAGTTTTTCTTCTCCAAAACTAGGCCTTTCCCTTCAAAAATGTTTTTTTCCTAAAAATAAGCATGTTCCCAACATACCCCCAATGCTGACATGTGGCTCGTCCCGGGCCACTTAGGTAGTGTGTGCTTCCTGCACTTCCCTATCCAACTAAGGAACTTTTATACTAGTTCCTTTCCTTTCTCTCTCATCTACGCAACTTTGTTTCTTAGCTCCTCTACTGTCTGTGTTTTTATCTCCTCCTACATTAGTGTTGTGATCTCTATCTGTGCATGTGCCATACTTTTCTTTTCCTCCTCCAACTGCACAATAACCTGTGTTGTTTTTTCTTCGAGCGGTTCCAGTTCCGCTTGTCTCTCTTGCTTCTTCATCTACGCTTCTTTCAAATTTGTCTGCATATTCTTCATGTCCTGAGTGCCCTTCAAGTGCTCTGTGATGCTCA
This sequence comes from Picea engelmannii, assembly GCA_009831015.1. Taxonomy (NCBI): domain Eukaryota; kingdom Viridiplantae; phylum Streptophyta; class Pinopsida; order Pinales; family Pinaceae; genus Picea; species Picea engelmannii. The sequence continues at coordinate 18,986 of ML789083.1, read as the reverse complement.
TTTCTTTATTCCTTTGTTTGATCTCTTGTATGGATGCGCTAACTATTTCTTCTTCCTGGTCTCACTGTTGGACCTTCTCGTCCTCTTCCAGTGTTATCCAAATTTGACCGGCTCTGTCAAATAGTTCTTCTATTGCATGTGCTTGGTTCTCCATATCAGATATTTGGAGTGCAACTTATTGTTTCCTCTATTCTCGAACCTCAGGAGGAGTACTAGGGTTAAGCCTTTCCCTAAGCTCCTCAATATCTTGCTTGTAATGGTCAATGGTTTGTGTAATGAGGTTGATATTCTCCTCTGTTCTCTTTTCTAGTGCTTGTGTGTTGTCTAGAAGACGATTATAAATTGTTGTCAATCCCTATTCCATTCTATCCATGCGCTATTTTTTCTCTTTTGTTTCGAGATTCACTTTCTTGATTACCCATTCCAGGGCATCCCTTCCATTCTTTGTTTCCTGCAATTCTGTCGCATATGTCCTTGCGTGCGATTGCACTTCCTGTGCGATACTAAATTGAAGCTTGTACAGTGCCTTGGTTGGTATCCTCGTTAGTACCAACTTTACCTATGTCATATCCTTCAGTGGTGTCTGGGATATGTCCTCATCCATATGCAACATATTTGATGTGACCTGGAATCTTGGAATCGCCTACACGATAGTCTAGATGGTATCTTCCTCATTTGGAGCAGTCCTTGCCTCTACTTTTGTTGCTGCGGGGAAGGGTTTTGTTCCTCTTCCAGCCCTTTTTGTTGATTTTATTTTCTCTAGGACCTGCCTTATGTCGGTCAACTAATTTTTTATTCTCCCTCATTGGTGTTGAGCCTCTTCGAATTCCTCAGCTACACGATATTCTACTCTTTCTACGATGAGGTCGGCGTCGTCCTCAGTGATCGTGTATTCAGGTATCTTCTTGTGCGCCTTGGCCTTCTTACACGTCCCCCTTGTATGTATTATTGGTCGTTTGGGTGGCCATGTTTCTTGTGTAATGGCTTCCGAGAGGGTTTCTTGTGTCATTGTGTCCCCCACTCCCTGTTCTCCCTATGTCAGGGCAATGTTCTTTTTCCCTGCCTGTGCATCCTTCTTTGGCACACAACACTTCTTCTATTGCGCCAACTTCTAAATGGGCTTCCCCTACTGTGTCAGCTTCTTGGGTGCAATGTTGTCTCTTGAAGGTGTCTTAGATGACCCTTCTTCTACCTCTTTCCCTTTTGGAATTTATTTGGTAATTACTACGATCCTCCAGTTGTCTTGACATTCCTGCATTTCCATTTCCACCTCCTCTTCACTGATGCAGTATCACAGTTGAAACCATTCCTTTGTTGGATCCCCACGCACTTGGATCCACATATTGTGGCGTGTAGCCCTGAATTTTTATATACCTTGGTATTTTGCAACAACCTCTAGAGTGATTCTCCATGTATTAACTATGCTCTCCTAGATATCGTTGAAGTACCATGCAAAGGTACCTGCATTTCCACTTCTTCTCTTGGGGTACAAAGTTCTCCCCATTGATGTATATCGCGCTGCATGGAAATGACCTACTTTGTTGCAAAAGTAGGAATATGGAGGATCCTTCCACCCGATTAATACTATCAGAATCATCAACCATGAGTAATGGAACTTTGTTCCCAAGTCCTATGCGTCCTTGCAGTTGTCGAGGAAGAGGTTTAGAAGGTATGGGGTGTAGATGAACACGATATTGTTTGTGCACTATGTTGCAACTACAAAAACCCCTGTAGGGACCTCCTCCTTGCAAAATTTTCTTAGAATTTTGCATGCCATGAGTTTTGTGGCCATCCGGATGGTTGTGTCACTGATCCTTTTGATGATGATCTTGGACGAGCCTCTCTCCTTCCTGCATGTTTTCTTCATTTCCTCTCCTAGGGATTTTTTTTTAGTTTTGTCAAATAGGTACTACGCGGGATTTTCGCCCATTGATGACAGACCTGTGATGAACACAATAAGTTCCACATCTTTGGAGATAGGTTCCTCCATTCATAGGAAGCCTCCAAGGAGGATTTTCATCAACTACTTGATGCATTTATTCATTTCTCTCCCCCAGGTTGAGCATCCCTATGTTTTCTAGACCTGCCTCCCATTTCTTTGGTTGCATCATGGGATCTCCAAAGGGTCTTATGCCTATACTCTCCATATACACTTGTTGCGCAAATTCAAGGAATTTTCCAGTGTCAGACACATCATGGTCTACGTATTTGAGTTTTTCCACGTATCCCAATAGCGTTGGCGTGTCCTTCACTCCCTCTATAATGTGTGGTAATACGATTAGGGTGTCGGGCTTCTTACGAGGGGAACACTCCATGGGATGTTTTCCATTTCTTCTTACTAGCGTGCTAGAAGTCCCAACCTCTGGTTTTCTATATTTTTCTACCGATTTTGGCTGTCTGGTGATGTCCTCAACCAACCCTTCATGCTTCTACATGGACCCTGTCACTGCCTCTGTCCACTCATTGGCATCACCATTTTTTCTTTGGGCTACTTCTACCCTCGTACTTTTTTGTAGGTTTCCTGTGTCGATTGTTTCACGGCCCTGCACATTGTCGTGTGAATAAATTTCCATTTCGGTTGTCATTGGGGCTTGTACTTATTCCTCGACCAGTGTGGCGCTCATTGGTTCGATCTGCGAGGAGGGAATTGCGTAGACACTGACAATTCCCTCTCTCTGGGTCATTTCTTGCTCTACCTTCATGGTTTCATCTGGTGACCTAAGGTTTCTTCTAGTTTTCCTTGTTGTCTGGCAAGGTGCACCAATATTTGGTGGTGCCATAGTGGGTACTTCTTGCTTTTACGAATAAACTTCGACTGGTTCGCTCTGTGTACTGCATGTTTTCTTTTCGTCTATGTGCTCTCTAGCTCCATGAGTTTGCAATTTCACAATAAGTGTTGTTTTCCCACGTTTCCCCTTTATATAGAGGGTGCCATGAAGGATGTGAATATTCTTAGAGAAGTTTCTCTGGTTGCAATTAATGCATTGAATCTTGTTGAGTATGCTTCATTTAATTCCATAAATGCCCCAATTCACGCCTTTTTTCCCTGACGATTGTTTTTCACTTTTCTGATCGTTGGCCCTTTTCTAGTGCGTTGAAATTTTTTAGTGCGTCATTCATTTTTGTTGTTATTTTTCCTTAGCGCACGATGTTTTTCTTTTTTTCACCCATGTGTTGCGCGCATATATTTTTTTTTTGTTGCACTGAGTCCACTCTCTCTGCGCACCATATTTCCCAGTATTTTTGTATTTTCTTTCTTTTGTATTTCTTTTTCCTTCCTTTTTCTCCTTTTTATTTATTTTTATCAATTTTATGTCCTAATCTCTATTATAATACACTATATACATGCATCCAGCACTGCGTTGTAACTTTTAAGCGATAGGAGGTCGACTGTCCTTGTACAGTTTATGTCGACTCCTGTTGATCATTCCTTTTAGTTTTGTTCCTGCCATATCCTTTAGTTGTATATATCCCCCATCTATGACAATATTTACTTCATATGGCCCTAGCCAATGCATTCTAAATTTACCAGGATGCTAGAAAAATTTACTATCATAGAGTAAGATTAGGTCTCCTTCCTTGAAACTCTTCCTCTTTATATGTCAGTCATGCCAAGATTTCTCTCTTGCTTTCTGGACTTCCTGGTGAAATCCTGCTAGAATCATGTCCTCTTCCATCTCCATTTGTCGATTAAACCTTTCCTTTACTACGCCTCTTTCTATCATGTTGGTAATTGTTGCTACGCACAGATTGGGTACCGTAAATTCTAAAGGCACCATTGCTTCCTTCCCACACACCAATTTGAATGGTGTTTGTCTTGTCAGCTTATTTCTTGTGGTCCTTTATTCCCATAGTATTGTTGGTATTTTCAAGTCCCAATTATCCTTGTTGACATTGCATATCTTTGTCAAAGCATTCTCCAAGATCTTATTAAAGGATTCTACTGTTCCATTTTCCTAAGGATGGTATGGTGTACTTTTCTGGTGATAGAATTCAAACTCCTCAGTCATAGCCTTGATAGTATTGTTGATAAAGTGAGTACCTTGGTCACTCATCAAAATTATTGGACACACAAATATGGTGATCACTTTCTCAAACAAGAAGTGTGTTATTGTCTTTGCGCTGCAGTCTTTGACTGGTGTTGCTTCTGCCCATATTGTTAAGTATTCAGTCGTAGTAATGATATATCTAGCTCCTGACCTTTTTGTTGGTGGAGGGATTGGTCCAACAAAGTCTATTGCCCATAATTCAAATACCTATAAATTTACTTGTGATCTTAGGGGCATATCATCCCTTTTGTTGGGTTTGCCAACCCTCTAACAAACGTCACATGTCTAACAGTATTCCTTAGCATCTCTATGGACTATTGGCCACCATAATATTGCATGCAATACCTTCTGTGAAATATCTTTTCCTGCATAGTGTCCTCCAACTATTCCCTCATGAGCTTCTGCCAAAATTCTAGGCCTTTCATGCTCTAACACACATCTTCTCAAAATTCTATTTGTGCCCATCTTATATAAGAGTCCTACAATAAGTTGATAGTCTGCAGCTCTAAATACCAGATTATTCTTCTGCATGGTTATAAAATATCATGGTACAACCCCTATACTTGAGTATTCAATAATATCAGCGAAGTATTCATCATCTATATGTAATGAAAACAACTGCGCATCAGGGAAGTTGTCTTCCAAATTGGTAGGTTATTCTCCATGAGTTACCCTTGACAGGTGATCAGGTCCTGCATTCAGCTTCCCTAGTTTGATTATCACTTCAAAATCAAATTCTTGGAATAACAATATCCATATACAGATCCTCCCCCCCAGGACTGACCTGTTGACTAGATATTTGAGGGCAGAATGATCTGTGAACATCTTAAAGTATTTATTGAGTAAGTAGTGCCTGAAATTCTGAAGGGCATATACCATGGCTAGTCCTTCTCTTTCTGTCGTGTTGTAATTCTTCTCTTATTCTGACAATTTTTTGCTTGCAAATGCTATAGGGTGGTCCAAGTCCCATGTTCCTAGTTGCGCCAAAATTGCTCCAAGTGATATGGTTGATGCATATACATGCACATGAAATGTCTTTTCCCAATCTGGGAATACTAGGATAGGTGTTGTGACCATTTTTTCTTTTAAGGTGTCCAACCCTTGTTGACAATCCTCATTCCACTGAAATAGGATATCCTTCTTTAACAATTTTTCCATTGGAATAGTAATTTGTGCATACCGCTTTATAAATTTCCAGTAATAGCATGTATGTCCCAATGTCTCTCAATTGGCACACTGATTTTGGTGGTGGTAAATTGACATGACTACAATCTTAGAATGATCTACTAGTAAACCATGTTTACAGACTATATGTCCCAACAATATTCTGAAAGGTGTCCCAAAAATGCATTTCTTGATATTCAATTATGTCTAACATTGATTGCATATTCCCAACATTAGCATTAACACGTCTACATGATCTTTTAACAAACTATATATCGTCCATTCATCTAGATACACTTCTAAAAACTGATGTATGAATTCCTTAAAAGAATCTCTGGCTACTCTTGATATGTCTAGTGCATTCTTCATCCCAAATGGCATGATTGTGTACTGGTAGGATCCCCATTCTATAGAAAAAGTAGTCTTATACATGTCCTCTGGAGCTATTTTGATCTGATGGTAACCTAAGAATCCATTTGTAAATGAATATGCTTCTTGGCCTCCCACATTCTCTAAGACTTCATCTGTAAAAGGGGTAGGGAAAGGGTCATGTAGACAAGCATCATTCAGTTTTCTCAAATCGACATAGATCTTTATCCCCCTGTTTCTTTTCTTGGACTACCATAGGACTTATCCATTCAGATTCCTCTATTAGTTCTATGATACCGGATTCCAACATTCTGTCAATTTATGCCTTCACTTTTTGCTTATATATTGGATTCAGTCGATAAGGTCTTTGTATGAAAAGTCTTACCTTAGGTTTGAGAGGTATCTTCATCTCTCCTAGCTCTTGTGTTATGCCTTTCATCTCTATAAAGAATGTTCGGAACAAGTCATTGTATTCACACAATAACTTTGTTATTCTTTCTACTATTTGTTCATCCCAATAGTCTCCAATACTTGTCATTTTAGGGTTATCAGTTGTCCCAATGTTGACTTTCTTCACCTTTATTGGTGCAATAAATACTTATGACTACATATATCGACCTTCCAACTCTCTTTCTACTTCAATTTTTGTAATCTGAATACTACGTGGGTCATCTTCATCCGGTGCCTCCTCTTCAACACGATAGCATGACAATAGTTATTTGTTGTATGTTTATTCTGTTGTTGATACTCTATCATGAGTTCAACCTCTGGTTCATCAATAAATATTACACCTTTTATCTTCTTTAGTGTTGAATCAATGTTGGGGTTCTCATGTTCAAATGAGAAGGTTACTACAAAAAAAAATTGTAATATTGTCCATTATGTAGGGCCTCTGCGCATCTCCTGGTCTACATACCAGTTCTTTGGGATTCCTTCCAGTGTGTTGATGAAGTGATGAGGCCATTCTTCTGGTGGTTTCATCCTCCATTGTGTTATTCACTTCTCCAAGTGTTCCACTAGTGTTACTTTCCCATCATACCTCTGCATTTTATTGCTTTGCGCCAAATCTAATGCACAGTAACCGTTTACATTGGTACCGGTCCTGAATTGTTTCTTTGTGTGCACCCCACCATCTTGAAGGTGTGGCCTTAAGTGAAATATCTAGGGCTAAGAGCCTTTGATTTTCTAACAATTATTCTTCATATTTTGTCAGAAATTTCTCTAATTCATTTACCCCATGAAAACTGGGAGGTTCTCTTATCTCTGTACCAACCCATCTTACTGAGCGGTCTATTATTGTGCACCTTCTTGTGGAAACTTCATGTAATATCTGTTGTTAATTCTCCAAACTTGTATTTGAGTCAAAATCACATGATGTGATGCTTCTCCAGATGAGTACCCCATTTGCAGTTGGGTTAACATAATCTTCTTCTCACGCGGTGGTTCTGTACAACTGGTTTATTTCCTCCAAATCCAGATAGGTGGTTTCTACAAACCTTTCTCCTTCTGAAGGATCTAATGGTTCAATAACTCTATATTCACCTTATTCAAATGTCATTTTCATTGTCTTTAGGTTCATTATGGCATGGTTATCAAATGCCCAATCCAATCCAAGCAATGTTGGATAAGGTGTTGTGCCATATACTATCTCTATTACTTCAAAGTTTTCCTTAGTGCGTACTACATCCAAATATGGTGTCGCACCTTTAAGCCTTCCAATTGGAAAAACTATGTGTTGAATAGATAATTTCAACTGGACAAGTGAATAGCCTAGTGTGGGTTCTCCCATACACTACCATGTCTTCTTAGGTAACACATTTACTCTAGAGCCTATGTCTAGTATAATATCACCCATGTTGAAATCTTCAATGTTGGCATTCAGTCTCAATTCCTTGCTTGTCATTCTTCTTGAATGAAGATAATTCATTTTTTTCTACTCTAATTTTCCTTCTTCCTTTGTGTGACATCTTTCCAGCAGATTTTTCAATATATTAATAGATGATGGGTCATTTAATAGTTAACACATGATTGTAGAATTTTTTTTTATGTTACTTACTTTATCTAAGGGTTGTGCTTCACTAGTATGGTCCATTGAGGAAGGCATATCATACATAGGAGAGTTATGATTTTGTTGTGCAACTGATGTAGACCCAACATCTTGCTTAAGAAACTCCTGTCTTGCCTCCTTGAAAGTTTTCTTTTCTTTCTATGCATCAAACTGCTTCTATGGTTCAAGATTATTCTTCACCCATTGGTGTTGCGCTGGATCTTGTCTTACTGCGTCAGTTCATGTCTTAGCTCCACCTCGTGTGACTATATTGATGTTTCTTCCATCATCCCTTGCTTCTGCAGAAATCCACTGAACATTCTGGTTGTTCTGGTTTCTCTTTTCTTGGATATTTCCTAAAAGTGTTGGAAATTCCTTTGTATCATGGTCTGTTGCGCAACAATACATACATGTCGCAGGTGGAAGTGGGCATAAACTTGCATAATGTCTTGGATGTTGGAACTTGCGGCACACCACTGGGCCTCTTCCATGTCAAAGTCCTTCTCTACCTTGTCTTCCACCTTTGTATCCAATTCGATCTCCTCGCGGTGCATTGTACTGAGGTACCTGATTATACTGCACGGGGTTATACTATGGTTGCATAGTGTTATATTGTGGTTGTGCAGTGTTATATTGTTGTCACAAATTGTTATATGGTGGGGGTACTTGGTTGAACTGAGTTTCAACTTTCCCTGTCATCATTTCTTCTTTCACCCTATAAGTATCTGAAGTTCTTTCTCTCATTAGCTCCATTGTCCTACAATCTTTATCATCATGACCCACTGACTTGCAAAAATTGCAGTAAGAACTCTTCAGTATTTTTTGATACTTATGCATCATTGGAAAATGATATGGATGATCCCCATGCATCTTACAGATCTCTCACCATGGTCCTTTTGTTGGCAAAGGGTTTGGTACTCTTGTTTCCATATATTGCATGAAATTTGGACATTCGTTCTTGTGGTGTCCTTCTGTCATGCATGTGGTACACCAAAAAAATTTATCTTTTCTCTTTTCCCATATTCTGGTTGAGTTGAAATTTTAGGTTCTTCATATCCTCCTTTAGCTCCTCTATTGTTGGATTTGTCTTCTGATATTGGTTGTCCTCTAGTTGTAAGGTTGCTTGCAGAGCCTCTGCCTGAGTTTGGATTTTTGTTGTCTTAAAGGGTATTTCAAATGTGGTAACTGTGAGTTCACAAATATATGTCTATGTTGCATGTCAGTAATTACATACATCAACTTACCTTTCAACCATTTGAACCTATGATCAATCTCCCAAACAGACTCACCTGGTTTTTTCCTGATTTCAATCATCTCATTCATGTACTGATCTTCTGAGTTAGGCTTCTAAAATTCATTTATCAGTAGTTTCTTCACATATGAAATAGTCCTTGTTTCTCCTGGTCGATTGTTTACATCTAGGCTCATGTACCAATCCAGTGCACAGTCTCTTATCATGATAACTAACTACGCAAGTTTTGTGATCCAGATTATTTTCAGCATGAAATGGGAGCGGAGATATAATAAAGAAATGTATCAGAGATATTGTAGATATTCAATAATATAACAGAAATGTATCATAGATGAAACCATAAACATAGATGTACAATAATACATGATTTCTATTAATGAAAGAAATGTACAGAGACTGTAAAAATACAGAGTGAAAGACTCGCTAGAATGGTGACAACTTTATCTCTGAGAAGAGATGTGACAGCTACTCGCATTCGCAAAAAGATGATTACAATGAGGATTTGAAGGCCTTTTTACAATAAACATGAATGTCAAAAACCCTATACATCCAAAAACCTAACCCTAGGAGATGAAGCACCAAAATTCATGTGGGTCCCGTTTGGGTAAGTTAGTACATCAACTTCTTGGGGTCGTAACTTTTGCATACGATCTTCATTTTAGGCATATGGTAGCTAGTTGGAAAGGTATTTTTGAGGAGATTCATTTTGGGGGCTAAATGATTCCTTCATATATAATTGAGAATATCGATCCCGAAAAAAATTCATTTAGGCCCTCAAAATGGCCCCGGAAGTCAAAACTGCTAAAAATAGTAAATTGCCAAACTTACTAGAAAATTGTTTTGAGACAGTTGGAAAAGGTGAGTGGCCACCGATATCCACTTGGATCAATCCTCCCTCCTTAGGAAGTGATGGTATCCATTTCATTGAGTGCCTGGGGGAGAGGGAAAAGCGTTTTTTGAATCTGCATCTTGGTGAGTTGCTTTCCTTGCTGGAGATGTTGCGCTGCTCAGTTTGTGGAAGTATGTCATGAACTTGTTGAGGCTGCAGATGTTTAAAAAGTCGAGTTACATGAGAGGATGGTGTGCAGAAGGAATATTTGCTCTTTGTTGCAACCTTGTCGACCTACTTTTGTTGGATAAAAGGTTCTTGGGGCGAGGCTGTAGTGGTTGCAATGTCCTTATATTCCCCTTTTGAACAGATTGTGAAGAAGATGAATTTTGTAGTATGAGATACTACCTTGCGGCATTGTTTAGGTGGAACGATAGTCGGAACTACCTTTGGTATTTTTTATAGATGACCCCCTAGAGAAATAATGACACTGCGGGGTCAAGACTCATAAATAGCATGGCATAACCACATATATGGCAGGCCCAAGAGAACATCACAAACATCTAGTGGGGAAACATCACATAATACCTCAACCTTGAAGGGATGGATGTAGTATAACAATCGACACTATTGACTGACACAAATATATTGTCCTTGGCGAAGCCACGTGATGTTGTATGGTTGTGGGTGTGGTGTTGTCAACAATCCCAACTGTTTGACGACCTCTATTGAGATGAGGTTCTTCTGGATTCCACTATCAACAATAAAATGCAGTGGGGTCCCCTTCAGGCACATTTGTGAATGAAAAAGGTGCTCCCCCTCTTCAAGATCTATTGTTTATTCTAGTTGAATTGTTGTCGTCGCGACAATAGCAGTGGGGTCTGCGTCAATGATCTGTCTTTTACCAGTATTTTCATAATTAGATTATGAATTAGGGTTTGGCTTCTTGTCTTTGATCTCAGCCACTAATGATTGTTTTGAGTGACATTCATTGGTGTTGTGCCAGGGGCTTTTGTGGAAATCACACCATTTTCTAGTGTCCTTCTTTGTCTTCTTGTGACCCTTCTTTTCATGTGGCTTGGACTAGTTTTCGGGAGACAGTTTGTTAGGGTCATATTTTTCATACTTTTGTTGTGGATTTGTAGACCCGGACTCCTGTTTGTTTTGATGCTTAAATTTCTACTCGATTTTAACAACATATCGATAGGTAGCACCAAGTAATGAGATTTCTAGAAAATCCATTTCATTTTGGATGTATTTGTGTAGTGCCCCATGATATTTCAGAACCAAATGTTGTTTAGAGTCTTTGATACCCAGATTGGTGCGCAAAGTATGGAATGCATTGGTGAACTCTATAACTGCTTGGCCCCTCTCTTGCCGCAGTGTGGTCCATCTCATGTACTGGTCCTCATAGTTTCCAACAAGGTAATATTGTTCCTTTATCGCATCCACAAAAAAATCCCAAGTGGGATCAGCCCCATATATTCTAGACTCCTCTATGGAAATTTTCTCCCAATAAGTTTCCCACCAATGTTTTACATGAGGAAGAGATTTAAGGAGTGCGAAGGTGATATTTTCTCTATCGAAAAAATTGACAACAGAGAAATAACCTTCTAGCAGAGTTAACCATTTTTCTAGGGCTTCTGCATCTATCTTTCCTTCAAATACAAGAATATCAAAATTAAATTGTACCTTGAAAGGCGAGGTGCCTCCAAAGTGGTTTCTTGATGAAGATGTGCCTTCTGCTATTGGAAAGTGAAGGATGTGGGAAAAATTATCCATCATTTCGTCCCTCTATCGCGTGAGAGCTTGCTCAAGCAACAAATTGATAGGATCGTCTACTCCATTGTTTTTCTTTTCTTCTGCCATTGAGGGTTTCTTGGGTGTGCGAGAGAGATTGTATTCAAGAGAGACAATCTCGACACCCAACTTTCTATACTCAGACCTCATCGGGGACATGCACTCAAAAAACAATCAAGAGCAACCTTCTCTGATCCCACTGATCCGGATTATTTTCAGCATGAAATGAGAGCAGAGATATAATAAAGAAATGTATTAGAGATATTGCAGATAATCAATAATATAATAGAAATATATCATAGATGAAACCATAAACACATATATACAATAATACATGATTTCTATTAATGAAATAAATTTACAGAGACTGTAAAAATACAGAGTGAAAGACTCGCTAGAATGGTGGCAGCTTATCTTTGAGAAGAGATGTGATGGCTACTCACATTTGCAAGAAGATTATTACAATGAGGCTCTGAAGGCCTTTTTACAATAAACAGGAATGCCAAAAACCCTAGAAATCTAAAAACCTAACCCTAGGAGATGAAGCGCCAAAACTCATGTGGGCCTCGTTTGGGTAAGTTAGTACATCAATTTCTTGGGGTCGTAACTTTTGCATATGATCTCTGTTTTAGGCATATGATAGCATGTTGGAAAGGTATGATTGAGGAGATTCATTTTTTGGGATCAATGATTCCTTCAACTATCATTGGGAATATAGATCCTGAAAAGCCTTCATTTATGCCCTCAAAATGGCCCCGAAAGTTAAAACTACTAAAAACAATAAATTGCCAAAATCACCATAAAACTATTTTGAGCCAGTTGGAAAAGGTGGGTGGCCACCGATATCCACTTGGATCATTTTTTATTTTCATCTATGATCTTATTTTCTTCCTAGATATTCGTGAAAATGAATAAGTGTTTTTCAGGGTCCTTTGATCTGCCTCTCCCGAAATTATGGTAACTTGATGGTGGGATCATGTCCTTCCATTTTAAAATGTGTTGAACTACTACCTCTGTGTGATGTAGATACTTGATTGATACTTCCTGAACTGGCTCCTCTAATTTCTGCTCCTTGTTTGGATGTATTTCATGTTTCCTTTCTTCCACTAAAATTAGGTTGTATAAATGGTGGTGTTATTTCTTGTGTACTAGTCGCACATGGGGTTATGGGTTCCACACTGACCTGGACTGGAGTTCAACCTTATGTTCCTACCCTTGGACTTCTTGTATTTCTTTCATATGTTGCGTGCAATATTTCCTCAATCTGCTTGACAGCCCGAAGATCCACTACCTCTTCCTCATCACTTTCCAAGCCCTCTCTATCAATTATGGGTCTCTTCTTGTTATTCATATTATATTGGTAGGGTGATCCACTGTGTGTCTTTCTAGTTGATTCCATTATCTACTTTATCTTATCTTCCTCCATCATGATTGGGTCCATGGCCTCCTACTTCTTTCCCTTATCCATTTCTTCCTCCATTTCTCCACCTCTTATCAGTGCTTCCCACCTTCCCCCATGCACGCATGTAAGTTTAGTTGTCTGACTCCATCGCCATCACATTGTTGTTATACAATAAGATCTTTATTGAAGTAGACAATGATCTGATATACCTACCTCTAGGTCCTTTTAGAAAATTGTGCGTTGTTGCGTTGTAAGACTTCACAGTATCTACTGAAAATTCGGTGATAAATCCTGCAACAATATTGTCTAACCAGAAACATATTGTACGCGTAAACTTTTTATTAACTTGTTGTAATTGCGTGATCTCCACAAGATTCCACTCCAGTTGTCTGATTCGATTTGTTGGGTAATTGTCTTTTAACCTCAATATCCACTTCTGCAACACATGTGGGAAATCACAGAAAATTACCTCATGCAGGTTGAAAAATACTTAGGGTTTCTGTTATCTTTCTATGCAAACTCAAGTTCCTTTGTTTTGAACCATCTTTCGATCTTCTCCTTTGTTGGATTCCATGGTATAAAAAGTACTTTTTATACCTTCATTCTCTGCATGCTTCTTCTACAGATCTCGTCCACTCAATCCCATGCAATTCCAGAAGGCAACAAAACCATTTATTGGGTTTAATATCTCTTCTAATTCTACTTCTTGGGCTGACCTAGGTTCATATCTAAACAGGTTTCCAACAAAACCCTCTAAAACTATCTACCCTCCTGGTAAACCATAAGGAAACACAACACACAGAGTGCACTGTGCGGTCTCACCTGAGATAGTTCTATGGGTGACTGCAATGCTCAAGTGCTTGCAGTCTAGGAATGAGTGGGGATTTGGGATTGTATTTTATCTACTTCAGGCCTTAAAATGATTATTCAATCTTTTATTCCTAGGATTCATTCATCTGTTAATCCCATGCATGCATTCTAATAGATCTAACTTAACCATTCATTCATCCATTCATAAACTAACTACTGAAAGAAGGTAAATATGCAAGAAACATCATAGATAACACATGTTTTACCATGGTTCACCCCCTCCTAGGATATGTCCAAAAATATCTAGCTTCTATGTTCTTTTATTTAGATTTCTACAAAATATGGCGTTGCGCGCACTACATCTCCCATTATACAATCATGAAAAATGTTAAATAACTTTAGTGGGGTGGACTAGATCACACCAGGCTCCTTAGCTTGTGCTCTAACCCTCAAAATTTGGCCTGCTTGACTCTTCCACAACTCAACAACTTACAAAGTTATCAAAACTACAATAGTCGAACCGAATTGAACTAGTATTCTCTCAACCACTGAACTAGTAACCTCGACCTAGACCTCCTAGGTTCTTATTTATACTATTTTACAAGCTTATTAGCCATTAAAATATATACCAAAACCCTAACTCTAACATGGTTAGGTATAACTTCATGTGCACCTTGCATGTTTCTTTTCCTCGCACATGTTTCTTTTCCTCGCACATGTTTCTTTTCTTGCCAATTGTTCTTGTTGGAAGATTGGTTGTTGTCATTGATGTCAACCCTAGTCATTGGTTTTGGACCGTAAGATTGATGAAGGTATTTGGACATGAAGGAAAATGCACATGCAGATACAACACCCATGGATGGATATTATACATCATGTTGTTTCTGGTGGTATGTGGCACGTCACATGGATCCTCATGGTTGAGGAGAAATGAATTTTTGAAGATGACAAAGTGAATTAAAGAAGGAAGTACAGGTCGACCCTGAAGATAATTAAAGAAAAGAATTACAAAATAAGAAACTGCCAGGTCGGCCCTAATGTTAAAAGGAAGTGACATAAATGGTATAAATACATATCATTATACATTAATTTTATACACAAGTTGAATTTCAGAGGAAATCAGAAGTAAAGAAGGTTCTATTTCAAGGGAGGATGAAGTCTTTTGGTGATGTGTTCTAAGGTATGTTATTTACAGGTCATCTTGCCATTTTTGCTATAAATGTTTTTCTAGAATGATTCAGATGGCTAAATTTATATGGTATTGTGAAGACATACATAGGTACCTGTGGTAAAAATTCCATCTCTTTATTCGGTATAATTATGGAGATACACTCTATGGAAGATAGGGTTTTTGACCAGTCCTGAAGCTAGTCATAAACATGTGTTCCAAGTAAAAAAATCATAACTTATTCATAGAAAATCCAAATGAAGTGAGACCAATTTCATTGGAAACAGTACCGGTTGTAGTTTCTTGTGTGAGAGTTTTAGAATTTTATGTTAAATATTGAGCACGGGGCATGTTGTACAAGTTCACCCTCTTGAATAAACCAAAATTGAATAAGGTCTACCATTCTCTCTATAACTTCGTTTTGGGGAGGATTCAAGGAGTGAAACTTGGAGGAGTTTTAGAGAATACATTGAGTAATATTATCTATAGGATCAAAGTATTCCAATAATTGAATAATTACATAATTTGAAGAAGTCTCATGAATCATTATCAAGTTCTATGTGATGGTTGGTTGATGATGATGATTTAATGTAAAGTTTTATTATCTCTCATATATTATTGGGTGGAAGGAAGGGTCAAGGATGGAGAGTTCAACCCTCTCTTTATATTGGAGGATTGTATCTTCCTCTTTGAGGTTTATCCATCCCCTTATATTTGGAATCTATAGCTACCTTTGGAAGTCATTACTTCCCTTGAACAATAACTATTGATTATTTCTCATTTATTTTGCATGGTGTATTGGGGTGTATTGGTGTAACTCTTATACTATTGTTCATTGCTCATTGGATATAATTGAATGGTTTAAGTATAAGCTGAATTTTGTTTTAAATTGTACTTGATACGGATTCACCCACCTCTCAGTATCAACAATTGGTATCAGATCAGGTTACCTTTAGTACAGTTTAACCACTGGAAGGGAGATCCTAAGCAGAAATGGAAGACAACATTCCAAATGGGATTCCACCATTTGATGGAAGCAATTTTGAATAATGGAGTAATAGAATTTAAACTTACTTGAAATATCTTGGGGTATATGTTTGGTTCTCAGTTGCTTCATGATACAATGGTTTGAAGAAACCAAAGACTACAGCTGAGAAGGAAGCAAAAAGGAACAACAAATTGTTAATAGATACCATCATGGATGGATTGACAGATTTAGTGAAATCCAAGGTGGGATCATGTGCATCATCAAAATAGGTTTGGGAAAAGCTACAAGACCTTTATGCAAGGGAAGAAGAAGAAGAAGAATAAGAAGTTGAAGCAAATTACAACATCTCAGATTTCAAAGAAGCAAATAGAGGTCAGTTCTTTTGCTTTAATTGTGAAGGAGTAGGACATGTTGAATTTGAATGTCCTCATCCAAGGATTCAAAGAGATGACACTGAAGAAGAAAATCATGAAGCAGAAATTATTCAACAAGAAGATGAGAATCTTAAAAAATTGAAGCATGTTGAGATTGAAAATAGCAAGCTCAAAGACACGCATAGAAAGCTAAGAAGTGAATTGGGTAGTTGTGAAAAGACAGTTGTAAGCTTGAAGAAACAATTAGAAGACTTTGAGAAAGTAAGAGAAGAAACCATTTCCTTGAAAACTCTAATCGAAGAAGAAAGAAGAATACGAGAAGTAAGAAATGTCCAAATGATGAAGAAAGAAGAAGATTGTGAGAAACTTGAACAATAATTTTTCGCATTGAGGAAGAGCTTAAGAAACTCTCAAGTGCCAAAAGACTTAACACATCCTGGATGCATGGGTGAAACTTCATACAAAGAAGATGCAAATACCAACAATAAGGTTGAATAAAGAGATACACAGACAATTGATGAGAAGTGGACCAAGATACTAGAAAGAAGGAATGATTACAAAAGAGATGAATATCCAAGAAGACCTCCTACCTTGAGGAATCAAAGAAGCTTCAATCAGTATGAAGGAAACTGTAGAAGAGTAGATCATGTACCCAGATGGACTACATCACAAATAAGGTCACTTACTCCAAGGTATCAAAATTTCTTTCTTGGTCATTGTTATACTTGCAAAACGTTTGGACATAAGGCAATTAATTGCAGAATCAATAAAAGGAACAACTATGAAAGAAACATGAATGGTGTAAATAAAAGATATGGAAATAATCGTGGATTTGTCAACAAAATTTATAATTTATTTTCCCCATTGATGGACAAAGACATTGTATGCTACAAATGTAATTATCTTGGTCACAAAGCACGAGATTGAAAATATTTGAATGAAGATGTCCCTATGCCAACCACAGTATGGAAAAGGAAAGATATTCCAAACAATGAAGATTGTCGAATTGCATTGACTGCTAAAGAATGTAAAGAAGAAGATGAATGGTACATAGACAGAGGATGTTCTTCACACATGATCGGGGATCAAGATAAATTCATCAGCTTGAAGAGAAAGGGTGGAAATGTTTCATTTGGAGATGACTCATATTCCAAAATACTTGGAGAAGGTGTAGTATAGCTTGGAAGAAAAAATGTAAAAGCAAAGAATGTCCTATTGGTTGAAGAATTGAAGTATAATCTACTCATTGTTAGTAAAATGTGTGATCAAGGATATACTCTCACGTTTGGCTCACAAAGATGAAAATCAAAGAAGAAGGTTCAGGAATATTGGTTGCAACTGTAACAAGAAGACCAAGTAACATATACGTCCTAAAACCATGAAAAATCTCCAAGGAAGAAAGCGACCATAAAAATGAAGTGTTACTAAGTGTTATATGTTCAAGGGGAGCATCCCCAAAGAAGAGAGTTACATTTTTCCATTAAATTTAGGGGGAGAAGCCCCACCCTTTGCCATTGATATAAAAGGGGGAGAGGAATTGGGATCATGATAATAGGGAGAGCATGAGTGTTGCCATCAATGACAAAGGGGGATATTGTTGGAATATTGGTTGTTGTCATTGATGTCAACCCTAGTCATCGGTTTTGGACTGCAATATTGATGAAGGTATTTGTACATGAAGGACAATGCACATGTAGATACAACACCCATGGATGGAAAGTATACATCATGTTGTTTCCGGTGGTATGTGTCATGTCACGTGGATCCTCATGGTTGAGGAGAAATGAATTTTTGAACATGACAAAGTGAATTGAAGAAGGAAGTATAGGTCGGCCCTAAAGATAATTAAAGAAAAGAATTACAAAATAAGAAAGTGTCAGGTCGGACCTAATGTTAAATTGAAGTGACATAAATGGTATAAATACATATCATTATACATTCATTTTATACACAATTCAAATTTTAGAGGAAATCAGAAGTAAAGAAGGTCAGATTTCAAGGGAGGATGAAGTCTTTTGGTGATGTGTTCTAAGTTATGTTATTTACAGGTCATCTTACCATTTTGTAATGACCCTTTTCTTATTAATATGAATAATTTCATAAATAATCCTAAACATTAGCTAAATTATAATTAATTATTATATAACCTTAATTAATTATATGTCATTAATTAATTATTTTGATTATAATTAGCTGAAGTATGATTAACTCC
>ML789082.1:771912-781993 GCA_009831015.1 Picea engelmannii | reverse complement strand
GTCCAAATAAAGGATAGTAACAACATCTAACATCCATAATACTTTAATGGTGAGTTGAACTTACTCTCAAATCACAACAATTGTTTTCAAATTATTTAGTTAATGGAATAACAAATAAAGGGATAATAAACATTCTGGTGTCCTTATAAATCTAAGGACTGTTCTAAAATCCAACTAACCCAGTATCCAAATTTCAACGCTCCTTATTCAACTGGTTAATACGGGAAGTAAACATTACATGGAATAACAAAATTCTAATTAAGAGACATACTCTACAACACCCAGGCAAAATAAATCCTTACTCAAATGACGAAGGAAAAGAAGAGAAAACACTGGGTAGCAGGGCATGTGATGCGGGGCAGAGAACGTGGAGCGAGAGGGACGCCCAGGTAAGCCCGAATTCGACAGCGGAGGGGCAAGGAGGGGGCGCCCATTTGCACAAAGTTTAATTGGATGATTAATAAACCTTCAGGTTGAACAAAAAGGAATAAATTCAAAATCGTTTACCCTGACACCTCGCTTAATAGAAGGAAAGAATCGTAGAGTATGGGAGTGGAATTTCGCATAGAAGGAGTGGTAATAAAAGTGCTAGACGGGGGGGAAATTCCGCTTCTCAATAAAGGAAAAATCGCTGAGAAAAAGGGTCGGCGAAATGCAAAGAAGGTGGACGTTGGAATGGAACGAATCGTCGATCAAGGAAGCAAGGTTGCACTGCGATTTTTGTGAGGGAGATTGTTACAGACATTTCTCTTTGAGTAGGCTTCTTGCCATGCTCATTATTGTTTGATTTTTCCTTTTAGCCACTCCATCCTGTTGTGGAGTATACATGGTTGTAGTTTGCATGATGATGCCTTTTGATTTGAAGAAATTTGCAAATTCTTTGGAGTTGTATTGTCCTCTTCCATCGACCTGATTGCTTTTACATATTTGTCACTCTGTTTTTCAGCTTCAACTTTGAATTCTTTGAATTTTGCAAAAGTTTCAAACTTGTGTCTGACAAAATAGATTCAAATTTTCTTATTAAAGTCATCAATAAACATTAAAAAATAAAAGCTACCACCTATTGACTTTGTTTGCATTGGGCCACATAGGTCAGTGTGAACAAGTTCGAGATGTTGTTTGGCTTGAGTGGATGACTGTGGAAAACTAGTTCTCTTATGTTTTCCAAGTATGCAAGACTCACATGGGGGATTTTGCTCTTTGAAGATAGGGAGACCTTTGACCATGGAGTGCTTCTGTAAAAGACTTAGACTTTGAAATGGTAGATTTTCAAATCTTGTATGCCAGACCATAGTTTCATGGGGGGTGGATGCACTTTGTGCATATGTTTGGATCAGATTTGCAGTTCTAAGGTTCAAGGGAAACATCCTATTCTGAGTCATGTGGATTTCAGAAATCAATTTTCTGTTGGGGGTTTTATCATATATCTTGCATCATGCTCCCTCAAAAAGTACCTTATAGCCATGTTCAATGAGTTGTCCTACACTTAACAGGTTATGTTTCAGATCTGGAACATGGTAGACATTGTTTATGTTTTTCTTTACATTTTGTTTAGTAAGAATATGTATAGTTCCTTTTCCTTGAACTTTGACTAAATAATCATTTCCAAGTGTAATCTAAGAGGAAATTGAAGAATCAATGCATGAAAGTAAATCTTTGTTACCTATCATGTGATTGTTGCATCCACTATCCAGTAACCAGAGATTTTTATGTTGTTTTTCAGTCTTGTGACATGAGAGAAACATACCTTCTAAGGTTTCTCCTGTATGATTTGAGACATGTGCTCTATCTGAGAAATGATCTGCTTGCTTCTTCCAGGATTCAGATTCATAGTGTCCAAACTTTTTACACTAATAGCATTGTATGCTTGATTTGTCATTTGATCTTCTCCCTCTGCCTCTCCCTCTGCTGAAAGAGAATTGAGTTTTGAAGGCATTAACAATTGACTAATCTGTGAGATGCATTCTGGTCTCGTGTGTCAACATGGAACCAATTAGTTCATCTGTTGAAAAACGTGACAGATCTTTGGATTAAAGGATTGTTGTAATGACCATTTTGAATTTCTTTGGTAAACTTATGAGGGCTTTCTCAACAATGCATTGATCAGGGATGGCTTCACTAGTCAATCTAATCTGGTTCATGATTCCCATGACTTTGGTCATAAATTGATCAACATTTTCAGACTCTGTCATTCTTAAAGTCTCGAATTGCATCCTCAAGGTCTGCAATTTGACTATTTTGACCCTGTCATTTTCTTGGTAGGCTGATTTAAGAATGTCCCAGACCTGTTTTGAAGTAACAACGGCTGTGATTATTGAGAAAATCGAGTTATCCTCTGAAATCTAAATCTAGAATTTGGCTTTATTCTCTCTATTCCTCTTTGTTGCCTGAGTAGTTCTCTGTTGGTTGGTCATGAAAGCAAGGTCTGCTAGATCTGGTTCCACATATCCAAGATTCACTAGATCCCAACACTCTTTTGCTTGCAAGAAGGATCTCATTCGAAGAGACCAAAACTCATAATTCTTTCCAAGAAGAATCGGTCCTTGAGTTCGTCCTAAATTGCTAGACATGACCATCTTTAAAAAAATTTAACACAACAGAAAAATAATTGGTGGAAAATTTCATGTTTACTTGTTTCGTGCGCGAAAATCGGGTCTTCAAATTTCGTGAAGTGACTTCAGACCGAAATATGCAGTGTAGACTACTTCTTTCACTTCGATTTGGCTGGATCTGACTATCCGAGTGAAAGATCTACTGATTCAGGGCTTTGAGCTCTGTTATTTTGCAACTGTAGCAACTGTAATGGCAAAATCGGTCCAAATGCAAATGCAGCCCCACGTGAATAGGATCTGAGCACGAGCTCCTTCATCCCATGACCACTAGATTATCTCACAAAGAGCACATCGCATTTCACGACCTTGAGAGTATAGGTGTGTGAGCCACTCCTGACTCTCCAACTCCTGAACTTCGAAAGGGGCTTAATGAGCCCTCAACTCCTCTCGTATCCTTCGTTCACATGACCATGGCGCTATGACCATGGTCCACTTTTTTGGATTTCACGGTTAGCGAAGTTGCGATGCAACTCCAACCTTTCCTCCTTGGAATCCCGAAATCCGAAAGTTAGATCTATCCTCTGTTGCGGATCGACGGTCAAGATCCTCCTATGATGTAATCGTTCAGATCCTTTCAAGATTTCACAAATTGGTATTTTGTGACCCTTGAACTCTCGTCACAATCTTCTCCAAACCCCGAACTCTGAAATGCCAAAATTTTGGAGCCTCCCAAATCAACGTTTCATGCTCCACTAGATCTAACGATCCAGATTTCATTGGGATTTTTCGTTTCGCGGATTTGAATGACTTGCACCTCTGTTCTCCCAATCGCCGAAATGCCGATGACACTAGATCGATAGTCTAGGCCTCTCTTTGATCGATGGCTGTGATCGAGTCGAGGTTTCACGCTTCGTGACCTCAGAGGATGGCGCACCTCTATCCTTCTAATTCTCGATCGCATCAGATCGACGACTCACGATCTTTCTTGATCCAACTACTCAGATCGAGTCGTGATTTCCTGATTTGCGAATTCTCACCGGTATGTTCTCTGAACTTTACTCCCTGCAAGTCAGCGAAATGTCGAGATCTCGACACGTTTCCTCCTTGATGGACAGTCCCAACGATTTTGGGATTTTGCGACTTCGCAAGTCGGCTTTTCTCCTGTGCGCTCTAGGGGACTAAGCCTCATGCTCTTTCTCCCGGATCCGGCGGCTATTGGTCCTCTGCGCTAAATCTGACGGTTGAAAATCTTTTGTCTTTTTTGTGTGCTCCTCATCCTTTCTGAACTCGATCGATGTCTCAGATCTATTCGCAGGGCCGAACTTACGGCTATTATGTTTGTCCTTTGCTGCTTTGGCTTGTCCTTTGGTGCTCTTTGTATAATTATCTCCATAAGATGGAATTTCATGAATTATTTAAAGAACTTATAGAGTTTTTCTCTTCTGCATCTCTGTTTCCTCAAGCTTTTACGAATTTCACGATTCTTTGTCTTCTGTAGCTCTGTTTCCTCAAATTTTTCAGCGTATTGCGCTCTTCTTCCTTGTATTTTCTTTCTGTAATGATCTTTTGAGTAGATGGTGGATTGTGCGTTATTCTCCAAGCTCTGTGAAGAATCTCGCATCCTAAGCTCTCGTTGACAGTTTAAATTCTTCGCTGCTTAGGATCGGGCTACTCTCCAGATTGTGTGAAGAGGCTTACGTCTGTAGCTTTGATACCATAATAAAATGAGAAGCAGAGAATACAGAGAAACAACAGAGAATAAATTGTATTCAGTATATTGAGTATATGAGAAAAGAGTACATTAAGAAAAGGGAAAAGAGCTAAGGTAAATAGGCTTAAGAAAATCAAGAAACGAAAGTACAGCTGGTGAGGACAGCTGGAAGTGTACAATCAGACTGTTGAGGTTACATTATATTTAACACTCCACAACCATGCAGAGAGTAAGACACAAATTTTCTAGGCATGAGGTGAGCATGGGGCTGGGCGTATGCCTCCCAAAAGATGAGGTACCGAGGGAGGATTTCTGTGCATATGTTTTTCTTTACATTTTGTTTAGTAAGAATATGTATAACTCCTTTTCCTTGAACTTTGACTAAAGAATCATTTCTAAGTCTAATATAAGAGGAAATTGAAGAATCAATGCATGAAAGTAAATATTTATTACCCGTCATGTGATTGTTGCATCCACTGTCCAGTAACCAGAGATCTTTATGTTGTTTTTCAGTCTTGTGACATGAGAGAAACATACCTTCTGAGGTTTCTCCTGTATGGTTTGAGACATGTGCTCTAACTGAGAGATGATCTGCTTGCTTCTTCCGGCATTCAGATTCATAGTGTCCAAACTTTTTGCAATAATAGCATTGTATGCTTCATTTGTCATTTGATATTCTCCCTCTGCCTCTCCCTCTGCCTCTCCCTCTGCTGAAAGAGAATTGAGTTTTGAAGGCATTGGCAATTGACTAATCTGTGAGATGCATTCTGGTCTCGTGTGTCAACATGGAACCAATTAGTTCATCTGTTGAAAAATGTGACAGATCCTTGGATTCAAGGATTGTTGTAATGACCATTTTGAATTTCTTTGGTAAACTTATGAGGACTTTCTCAACAATGCATTGATCAGGGATGGCTTCACCAATCAATCTAATCTGGTTCATGATTCCCATGACTTTGGTCATAAATTGATCAACATTTTCAAACTCTATCATTCTTAAAGTCTCGAATTGCGTCCTCAAGGTATTCAATTTGACTGTTTTGACCCTGTCATTTCCTTGGTAGGCTGATTTAAGAATGTACGGGGCCTATTTTGAAGTAACAACGCGTGTGATTTTTGAGAAAATCAAGTTATCCTCTAAAATCTGAATAGAGAATTTGGCTTTATTCTCTCTGTTCCTCTTTATTGCCTGAGCAGTTCTCTGTTGGTTGGTCATGGAAGCAAGGTCTGTTGGATCTAGTTCCACATATCCAAGATTCACTGGATCCCAACACTCTTTTTCTTGCAAGAAGGATCTCATTTGAAGAGACCAAAACTCATAATTCTTTCCAAGAAGAATCGGTCCTTGAGTTGGTCCTAAACTGCTAGATGTGGCCATCTTTAAAAAAATTTAACACAACAGAAAAATAATTGATAGAAAATTTCATGTTTACCTATTTCCTGCACGAAAATCGGGTCTTCGAATTTCATGAAGTGACTTCAGACCGAAATATGCAATGTAGACTACTTCTTTGACTTCGATTTGGTTGGATCTGACTATTCGAGTGAAAGATCTATTGATTCAGGGCTTTGAGCTCTGTTATTTTGCAACTATAGAAACTGTAATGGAGGAATCGGTCCAAATGCGAATGCAGCCCCATGCGAATAAGAACTGAGCATGAGCTCCTTCCTCCCGTGACCATTGGATTAGCTCACAAAGAGCACGTCGCGTTTCACGACCTTGAGAGTATAGGTGTGTGAGCCACTTTTGATTGTCCAACTCCTGAACTTCGAAAGGGACTTAATGAGCCCTCAAATCCTCTTGTACCCTTCCTCCACATCACCACTGTTCTATGACCATGGTCCACTTTTTTGGATTTCACGGTTAGCGAAGTTGCGATGCAACTCCAACCTTTCCTCCTTGGAATCCCGAAATCCGAAAGTCAGATCTATCCTCTGTTGTGGATCGACGGTCAGATCGTTTCAAGATTTCGCAAATCGATATTTTGTGACCCTTGAACTCTCGTCACAATCTTCTCCAAACCCTGAACTCTGAAATGCCAAAATTTTGGAGCCTCCCAAATCAACGTTTCATGCTCCACTAGATCTAACAGTCCAGATTTCATCAGGATTTTGCGTTTCGTGAAGTTGAACGACTTGCACCTCTATTCTCCCAATCCCCGAAATGTCGATGACACTAGATCGATGGCTGTGATCGATTCGGGGTTTCATGCTTCGCAACCTCGGAGGATGGCGCACCTCTATCCTTCTGATTCTCGATCGCATCAGATCAACGACTCACGATATTTCTCGATCCAACTACACAGATCGAGTCGTGATTTCATGATTCACGAATTCTCACCGGTATGTTCTCTAAACTTTAATCACTGTGAGTCGGCGGAATGTCGAGATCTCGACACGTGTCCTCCTTGATGGACGGTCCCAACGATTTTGGGATTTCGCGACTTCGCAAGTCAGCTTTTCTCCTGTGCGCTCTAGAGGACTAAGCCTCATGCTCTTTCTCCCGGATCCGATGGCTATTGGTCCTTTGCGCTAAATCTGACAATTGAAAATCTTTTGTCTTTTTTGTGTGCTCCTCGTCCTTTCTGAACTCGATCGATGTCTCAGATCTGTTCGCAGGGCCGAACTTACGGCTATTATGTTTGTCCTTTGCTGCTTTGGCTTGTCCTTTGGTGCTCGTTGTAGAATTCTCTCCGTAAGATGGAATTTCATGAATTCTTTAAAGAACTTACGAAGTTTTTCTCTTCTACATCTCTGCTTCCTCAAGCTTTTACGAATTTCACGATTATTTGCCTTTTGTTGCTTTGTTTCCTCAAAAATTTGAGCATATTACGCTCTTCTTCCTCGTGTTTTCTGTCTGTAACGATCCTTTGAGCAGATGGTGGATTGTGCGTTGTTCTCCAAGCTCTGTGAAGAATCTCGCGTCCTAAGCTCTCGTTGACAATTTAAATTCTTCGCTACTTAGGATCGGGCTGCTCTCCAAATTGTGTGAAGAGGCTTACGTCTGTAGCTCTGATACCATGATAAAATGAGAAGCAAAGAATACAGAAAAACAATAGAGGAAAGAGTACATTAAGAAAAGGGAAAATAACTAAGCTAAATAGGCTTAAGAAAATCAAGAAATGAAAGTACAGTTGGTCAGGACAGTTGGAAGTGTACAATTAGACTATTGAGGTTACATTATATTTAACACTCCATAACCACGCAGAGAGTAAGACACGAATTTTCTAGGCACAAGGTGAGCAAGGGGCTGGGCGCATGCCTCCCAAAAGATGAGGTACCAAGGGAGGATTTCTGTGCATAGCTAGGAAAACGTAGGGCACATGAAATAGATTTTTTGAGTGAGACGAGACCCAAAATGCAGAGAAATCACGATTTGATTCGCTGAAGAAAAATTTTGAACAATGGAAATATCATAATTTAACGTTGAACGAAAGGGCAATGTATACACATATATAAATGGATCTAGCAATGCAAGAGGGAGATTCTTTTTGTTTTGCTGAGTAGAATTAAGAGCCAAGGCTGAGAGAAATTCATAAGATCACAGAGTAGCAAAGGATTACACACAAGGGACTGGTCATAAGGGTTTTAGGGATGTTCCTTCCTCCAATGCAAGGAAATCTTCATAAAAAAAAACAGAGGAAACAGAAAAATGTAGAGGCAGTGTTGGGCGATTTTGCTTAGAATGCTAGGTTAAGTCCCATCAAGAAGCAACAAATACAAGGAAATTCAAAGAAACAAGAAAAAAAAACAATGAATGGTCTATTGGAAGGAGGACTAACACATTTTTCAAATCTCGAGGAGAATTTAAAGTGGCAACAAGTCCCAAGACTCCTTAATTACACACAAATCCTTCAAATTTTCAATCCAACAGAAATAAATGACACCTTCGACATTGATTCGTGGAGACTAAATATATATAATTTTGACCGATTAAAATACAACTCAAGAGAACACAACATGATGCAATACACATCATCCCTGGTTACTCATCCAGCTTCTAGAACACATTCAATGATTATGTCGAACATCTATCAACACCAAACTCATTGCATCTTACCGAATAAATTTTGAAAATCACCACACTAAGGATATAGTTATGTTTTGCATAAAAGATTACATTTCATTCATATCACTAAATTAAGTTGCTAGAATGTATAACTTTCATATGAAATTAACTATCTTCTCTTCATGCCATTTAACTATCTTCATTTCTCTTCCATTTATTTTATAGAATTCTACTTAGTGACAACTTCCATTTGCACAATAAAT
The DNA here is from genome assembly GCA_009831015.1 of Picea engelmannii. Lineage (NCBI taxonomy): Eukaryota > Viridiplantae > Streptophyta > Pinopsida > Pinales > Pinaceae > Picea > Picea engelmannii. Next base: position 773,458 of record ML789082.1, on the reverse strand, counting down.
TTGTTTTATTAAAATTAATTTGGAAAACTCTCCCCTGCACACTTCTCACTCGATCCCTTAGTTGCACCGTAATTTCATTTAATTAATTAAATTAATTTTCCAATTTCCCTCACCCACCTAAAAGCATTCCTAAATATGCTCCTCGATGTCCCTTTATTCCTTCACATTCCCTTAATTACTGATGCCTTTCTTAAAGCTTAGATGAGTTCATTTTAGGAAATTTCTCTTGACTAGATTCCATTCTATGTTCCACATTCGTTTTGTATTAAGTTTCCCCTTTTTGGTCTAACTTCTAAATTAACAAGTTTTGCACAAAGCCAACAATAAATTTTTTGGATAAACTATTTCTCCTCTAATTTTTAAATTCAATTTTTCTTCATATTCCCTTTATTAATTGATTAATTAGTTTTAGTCCTTACATCCCCCCCGCCCCCCCAATTATACCTATGCTCTAAATTCATTTAGGATTTGCAAATTTGTTTTTAAGGGAAAAATCATAATTATTAAATTTTACTCTTACAATATTTATTTTCAAGGATGACCACAAAAAAATGCAACATTGTTTTCTAGGTATCTAAGTTCATTGACTCACCAGAGTTAAAAACCATGACGTTCCCTTCAAGACGCACTACGTGATCCAAGGGTGCTACTCACTTTCATTCATGTTTATTTTATGCGACGTGCCCTTCAAGATGCACTATGTGCTCCAAGGGTGCCACACACCTTTTGAATGATTTTGGTAGACATCAATCCCTTGGAGTCAATACTCAATTAGGTGACCTTGTGGGATACTAAGGGCCTCTAAGGAATAAGGAATATTCCTTATTGTGCACCCCTTAGAATATTCATGAGCGACTGTCTCAGTCTTCCCTCACAACATCGTGGATCAATCGAACTAGGTAATCGTTAACCTACAGTTTGAGCCACCATGAGAGTGCTAGTAGGCTATGGCAGGGTTGTTGCCACACCTCTCCCGCAATACCTTTGGCTGTCGTGCATGACCCCTTTAATCCAAATGTGAGTTTTATTAGCAAGCTATCGTCATCCTTCATCCATCAACAAACATGTCTTTGATCCATAAACACATCATAATATCAATCATATGTCACATATGCAATAACAAAAATACGCAAACCATAAAAAATCCACTCCTTGACTCAATCCAGAGTCCAAGGAGGTCCATTGATGCCATCGACATCCTCAATCTGTCAAGAGTCCTTCACACTCAGGAGAAACCAGTCAATAGAACTTGTCTATACATAATAGCATAACATAACATCATAAATCACAATCCCATCATCAGAATCCAAAAGTGAAGTAGTCACTCATATAATAAACTAGATCACTTGCACTCAATTGTCCTCGGATAATACATCGCATCAGTTGCGTGCAATAGCGGGATTTTACAGAGATATAGGTTAGAGAGAGGGTATGATAGAAGGAGGGAGGGAAAGAGGGGTAGAGTGAGAGAAGGGGGAGAGAGAGTGAGTGAGAGAGAGAGGGAGAGAGTTTGGGATGGAGTGAGAGATGGGGAGAGAGAAAGAGA
>ML789082.1:754945-766210 GCA_009831015.1 Picea engelmannii | reverse complement strand
ATGAGATAATAGGAATGATTGTAATGTCCATCTCTCCTCATTTAAGGTTCCACCTTCAAGAAATTGATGACCTCGATGAAGCTTGGGAAAATCTTGAATTTGTGTTAACACAATATTATTCGAGCACATCAGTTAGAAAATCATATATTGAGTTTAAATCCAAATGATTTTTCTTGCATTGAAGACTATCTATATAAGTTTAAAATACTTAGAATTATATGTGAAGAATGTAACATAAAGCTGGAGGAAGAGTGTTGTGTCTATATTATTCTTTCTAAGCTAGGTAGTGCATATTTTGTGTTTGTATCTACCATTTTTTCCATGAGAGAGGCTCTAAGGAAAGCTTATCAAAAACCCACTCTTGATTCCTTTTGTGATGCTTTTATCAGAGAGAAATATAATCTTGTACAACTTGGAGTGATCAACATTGCAGGTAACTCCAAAAAAATCCTTAGTAGCCCAGCAGAAAGATAAACCAAATAATCCCAAGAAGCAACATCCTCACCACAGCAATAAGAAAAACAAGGGTCCCAAACCCACTCATACAACTTTATCTCCTAATGGCGACAATGGAAAAAAATATAAATATAAGAAGACCGATAGACATTGCAACTTTTGTGGGAAAGATGGTCATCATGAGTCCAAATGTTTCAAGAACATGGTCACTTTAGAAGAAGAGTTGAAGAATCATAACCACAATATTGATTCCACTTCTTCTTCTTCTTCTTCTTCTTCTTCTTCTTCTTCTCATGAACATCCACTTTCTTCTTTTGGTTTCTCCTTCAGTGTAAATTCTACTTCTTCTTCTTATGAGTGGCTTATTGACTATGGAGCATCTTATCTGATGCAAGGGCGCCACCCAAGGCACGTCCGCTCACAGGACCTTTCTGATTCCTCGGCCCGAAGAACTCAAAGATTCCTTATTTCCCTATCGGGAAATGTTCCACCCACAAAAAATCTCCTAAAAGACCTCCCTTAACGATCGAAAGATCAACGCTGGCCTTTTCCTTTGTTATCGGGGTTCCCACTATCGGAAAATTAACACTTAAAATATCCAAGCACTATGGATCCCCGATTCCCGATATGTTCCTTTATTGCTTTAGCCCCACCTGGCTAAGACTTCAATCCATGCGACCACTCTCTATAAGACCACAACTATAACTCCCATCGGGGTTTCGAGTATTCCAATGTCGAAATACCCGTGCCCTCAAGACCTGTGATTTCTCAATTCCTGATGCACCTATTTCACACTAGCCCTCCTGGCTACAGGCCTTGGTCATATGACCGTTAACCCGTGACCACGATCTTATCCTCGTCGGGGCTACGGGGTTTCCAATGCTGCAAAACACTTACTCGTGGGATCCCCGATTCCTCGAACACCGATTCTCCGTCAGGCTGACAACTGGCTTCCACTACAACGCCTTCCTCCTCGTCGAGATTTTGCGGTTCACGAAACCAAAGTGCATAAAAACTTTGTCATCGGGATCCCCGATATCCCGATGGCTCCGACCACCGATGGATGACTCCTTGTTGGGACTTCCCCGATGACGCTGATTTCTTCCACGCATCCCACAAATAGATGATCTTGATCTTCCCGGGGTTTCGAGACTTGTGATGTCTCGACTCTCTTGTCCTCAGGAACCCCGATACACTGATTCCTGACTCTCTCTGAATTCGTGACACACATTCGAACTGATGGACGGTTCGGATCAACCCTTGGGTTTCGATACTCTACCAAACCATAAACATTCACTTACCTGAACCTCGATGACCACATTCCCGATCTGGATGGCCACATGACACGTGTCCTCGTTGGGACCCTATGGCTATGATCCTTTCACCTTTTTGGGGTTCTCCTGGTCACAGACTCCTATCTTCTAAAACTCTGAAATGCTGATGAACTCGCGATCCCCTGCCACCTGTCCCAACAGATGGACAGCTCTGATTTTTTCAGGATTTCTCCTGTGGAAACTCCCGATCTGCTGCTCTTGTGAGTCCCCACTTCATCAGATCTTTTGACACACGTCCCAAATGATGGACGACCCAGATCTTCCTGGGGTTTCAGGGTTTCATATGTCGAAAATCATTCAACCATGGGACTACCGATCCTTCGAATCCCGATGGTAACTCTTGTGCAGCTCCTGTCAGATCAGACGGCTGATAAGTAACTGATCAACGATCCAACGACTCATGAAACTTGGAGCTTGAACTCCGAACGCGGCCGTAACCTCCCTGCTTCCTTGGTAGATCCAACGGCTGACGGGATTTCACAAGCCCTCTCCACAAGATCCCGATCGTTGATTTCCTCCCTTTGCCAATTCCTTGAGAATAATCAAGTATTCCTACATGAAATTTGTCCACTTGCGGTGCAACTGGGCAATGCCTATTTTAAACACCCCACAGCATGAAATTCCAGTGCTTCTCTTTGACAAGATTAAAAGCTTTATCTCTCCTGAGCTTCCACAGTTCTAAGTCTCCACAAAGACTCTTGCATGCACTCCTTGCAAAAAATCCTCAAACACTTCTAAGTGTTGAGCTCCTTTGACTCCATGCACACTTGTAGTAGCATTCCTTAAATACTTTGCTCAGTTTCATGACTGAGACTCTTCTTAGCCTGCACACTCCTTGCACGGCTCCTATAACCCAATTTCACTTCTGAGTGAATGAGAACAAGAGTTAAACTATCTGAGCCTTCTGTCAACGCACTCCTTGATGATGAATTCAACTGCACTCCTTGTAGTAATCCTTGCTCAGATAGAGAAACAATTGAAACTCATTCCACTTCCTCTCAGACTTCAATATCAACACATGAAATCCTATACACAGTATAACAACAAATGCATAACAGGAAGTAAATGATCATAAGCATAGCATTCAACACACATACACAGAGAATAACACAAAAGCCATGAGTCTGAATCAATTTCTTCTATTAATTCAAGATATGTACATGGGTGTTCTTCTACAGTTCTCTGCTTCTCTACTATGCTCCAGATTATGTTACAATGCAAAATGAGGGTGTCTATATCTGTTTTCCCTCTTTTCTTCTAAAACTGTCTAATCTAGTAATAAAATCCTATCTACATGCATTAATTACTATAAATTCCTCCGTCTACTTCAGACGAGAGCGTATGGCTCGAGGTCTGATTACATTATACCAAGGCGCCTTCATTAATGGTCTCATTTATATCTGGCGCATCAACTTCAAGGGAAAATTCAAAAATTTGTGTTGGACACCTTCCAGCTGTCTACTCGCATTCCACACTGGCTCGCTTGTCCCAGGAGATGCTCCTGCATCATACTCCCTCACTTGAAAATTTTCATGGGATCTTATCCATGAGCTCCTGCACAGTCTGACCATGCTTCAAAATCTTTTCTTCAGTCTCCCAGCTGGCATCTTCAACTGGATGACCCTTCCACTTGACCAAATATTCAAAATATTCTTTCCTTCTGGTTTTCTTACTCACTCGTTTATCCAGTATCTGCTCCATCTGTGGCTTCTCTACAACTGGCATTTGCCTTTTCCACTAAACCTCTGGTTGTTCATCATTTGTTCCTATTCCCTCAGCTTTTTATGGATAAAAATCTGAGACATTGAATATCAGAGATATTCCGATCCCATCTGGTAATTCAATCTCATAAGCATTCTATCCCATTTTCTTCAAGACCATGCATGGTCCGATTTTCTTCATTTTCAATTTATTATACGTTCCTCTCGGGAACCTTTCTTTCCTCAAGTGTGTCGGGACTAATTCACCAACCTCGAACTGAAGGTGTCTTCGATGATGATCGGCTCTGCGCTTATATTCTTGGCTCGATTTCAACAACCACTCCTTCACCTGGCTGTGAAGTTCTTTCATTGTCTCAGCAAATTCCTCTGCACTAGCGCTGCTAGTAGCAGTCTGTTTTGAATCCCTTAGTTCAGAAACTCCCCTCGGTTGCATCTCATATACAACCCGAAATGGACTTCTACCTGTGCTCCTGTTCACTGGGTCGTTGTACGCGAACTTTGCCCATGGTAATATACTGTCCCATTGGCTATGGTGTTCCATCACCAAGCTTCTCAGCAAGTCTCCCAGACTTCTGTTTACCACTTTTGTTTCCCCATCCATCTGAGGATGATAGGTAGAACTAAACATTAAGTTAGTCCCCATCTTCTTCCAGAGTGTCCTCCAGAAATGTCCAATGAATTTCGTGTCTCTGTCTGAAACTATACTCCTTGGTAAGCCGTGAAGTCGAATGACTTCTTTGAAAAATAGATTCACGATGTGCGTCGCGTCACTGGTTTTCTGACATGGAATAAAATGTGCCATTTTGGAAAATCTATCTAATATTACAAAGATTGAATCAAATCCTCTTTGTGTCCTTGGCAATCCCAATATGAAATCCATGCTAATTTCATCCCATGGCTTCTCAGGTATGGGCAAGGGTTGATAAAAACTCGCACTCTGCTTCCTTCCCTTTGAATGCTGGCAAATTCTGCATCTATCTACAAACCTCTTGACCTCTGATCGCATCCCTAGGAAAAATTATGACTCGCTCAGCTTCGCGAATGTCTTTTCATGACCGAAGTGTCCGGCCAATCCTCTGTTGTGTTTCTCCTTTAACAGATTCTCCCTCATGGAGAAATTCGGTATACACAATTGATTGCCTTTGAACAACAATCTTTCTTGAATCATATAGTCCGTCCACGGGCTTCTATCTCTGAGAACTGGATTCTCAGCTGCTTCATACGCTTCCCTGAAATCCTGATCATCTGTGTACATGTCCCTGAGTTCATGAAAACCCAACATCTTAACTCAAAACTCCTGCAACAACAAACACTTCCTACTCAAAGAATCAACAACTTTGTTAGCAGTACCAGAAATATGTTTTATCACAAAAGTGAAATTTTGCATGTATTCAACCCATTTAACATGCCTCTGATTCAACTTTTCCTATCGAGTCACAAATTGCAATGCATGGTTATCACTATATAAAACAAATTCCTTTGGAATCAAATAGTGCCTCCATTTTTTCAATGCTTGTATGATGGCATAAAATTACTTATCATACATGGAGTACTTTTCTTTTGCCTCATTCATCTTTTCACTGAAATATGCAATTGGTCTGTCCTCCTGACTTAAGACCGCTCCTATGGCAAACTCGCTTGCATCACATTTTACTTGAAATGTCTTTTGAAAATCTGGCAACACCAGAATTGGTTGTTCCGTAATCTTCCGTTTCAACAAATTGAAACTCTTCTACGCTTCTTCAGTCCAATGAAAAGATTTATGTCTTTTCTTGACTATGTCCATCATTACTGCAATAATTCCACTAAAATTCCTAATGAATTTTCGGTAGAAACTAGCCAATCCATGAAAACTCCTTACCTCAAAATTATTTATCGGTGATGGCCAATTTTTAATCACTTCCACCTTATCTGGATCAATTCTCAGCTCATTCACAGATATAACAAAACCCAGATAAATGAGCTTTGTCTTCATAAACAAGGATTTCTTCATGTTTATCAACAACTTCTCTTGTTGTAACCTCTTCATCACAATGGCTAAATGCTTTAAATGTTCAGCCTTCGTTTTACTGAAGATCAGTATATCATCCAGATATACGATGACAAATTTTCCGATGAAATCCTTCAGGACTTCATTCATCAACCTCATGAAGGTATTTGGTGCATTCTTCAAACCAAACGGCATAAAAATCCATTCATACAAACCTTCGTTTGTCTTGAATGCTATTTTCCATTCATCACCTTCTCTCATGCGGATCTGGTGATATCCACTCTTCAAATCAATCTTTGAAAAAAAATTTGCTCCACTTAAGCAATCCATCAAATCATCCATTCTTGGCAATGGGAATCTGTACCTGATAGTTATCTTGTTAATCGCCCTTGAATCAGTGCACATCCTCCAACCTCTGTCTTTCTTCGGACTGAGTACTGTCGGGACAACACACAGACTCAAGCTTTCCCTGACCAAACCTTTGTCCAACAAATCCTGGACTTATCTTTTGACTTCTTCATTCTCCTGCGGCGTCAATCTGTACGCTGCATTGTTTGGTAAACTAGCTTCTGGTATGAGAATAATGTGACGACTCACACTTCTCATCGGTGGAAATGAACGAGGTAATTCATCCACTACTATATCAACGAACTCTTCTAGCAGTCCTTGAACTTGTTCTGGAAAATCGTCCACTCTTGTGCTTGTCAGGATAATCTTCGGTTTTCTGACCACAAAGAATTCTGGTTCCTCCTTCTTCTTCACCTCCGTAAGAAGTTCCTTCCCACTCATGAGAAGTATTGTTTTTCTTGCTTCCGTCTTTACCTCTTTATCCTCAATTGGATGCAACATATGGGTTCTCCCATTCTTCTTTAGGGTATATGTATTTATCTTCCCATCATGAATCACATTCCTATCATATTGCCATGGTCTACCCAGCAATAGATGACAAACATCCATAGGAATGACATCACAGAGTATTTTATCATTATACCCTCCTATTTTGAATTCAACTAGACACTGTTTAGTGACATTTACCTGATGTCCCTTCTGTAGCCATGAAACTTTGTATGGACTCGGGTGATCAGTCGTCTCCAGCTCCAGCCTCTCTACCATCTCGATTGAAATGAGATTATCAATGCTACCTCTGTCCACAATGACCTTGCATACCCTGTCCTTGGTCTTGCAAGCAGTTCTAAAAAGACTGTTTCTCTGCGCTGAATTCTCCATCTCCTTCTCTGGCGTCAAAAGGACTTTCCGCATCATCAACGATCTTCTGCCTTCAGCGTATTCTGCCTCAACATCTCACCTCTGTGCCTCGGCGATGTGAGCCTCTCTAGTTTCTTTCTTTTTCTCTGGACACTCGAAAGACCTGTGCCCATTCCTTCCACATGCGAAGCATGTGATTACTCCACCTCTTCCTCTTCCTCTACCTCTGGTACGAGGAAACCTATTATTATCAGCATATCCTCCTCTCTGCTCAGTATGATGTTCTCTTTGCTCAGCATGTTGCCCTCACTATGAACTTCCACCTCTTTCGTTTCTAGTCTGAGGAATTTTCCAGTCGTCCCTGGGCTTTTGTTATTTATCTTGGGCGATCGATTTGCCTTTGGGCTGACTTCTGCCTCGCCCTCGCTAACCTTGTTTACGGCTCAGCTTCTCTTCCACTTTCCTAGCCATTTGATAACCATCCTCCATCGTTCGGATGGTTTCCATGCTCATTTCATCCTGAATCTCATATTTTAGGCCATTCATATACCTGGCAACTTTCTCATCATCGCTCTCGCGATGACCTGCCCTGATATTCAACCTGTAAAATTCCTCAGTATATTCCTTCACTATCATCAGCTTCTATCTCAGGTTCTGCATCCTCCTAAACAGAGAAATTTGATAGTCCCTGGGGATGAATTTTGCCTTCATCTTTGCAATCATCTTGTCCCAGCTCTTAATTTTCTGCTTGCCTTGGCAATGCCTATCCGCTTGTAGTTCATCCCACCACAAGGCTACATGTCCTTTTAATCTCGTGACGACATGCCTGACCTTCTTGTCCTCTTCGATATCTTCATATTCGAAGTAAGTGTCTAGAGCTCTAATCCAATCTAGAAGCTCCTCTACATCCATATTTCCTTCATAAACTGGAACGTTCATTTCCACCTTTGCACCCATTCTTGCAACATCTTTAAGTAAGCGTTCAGTTGCCACATATTCCGTTGGGATTTCTTCTTCTCCATGTCCAACATCATATTCATTTTTAGATTCACTGATATCCCCTACATCATCTTTTCACCTTTGTGATGTCTCCATGTCCTCCATTCTGGCACGAAGATAATGCATTTCTCTCTCCATGTCAGGATTCTGTACTTGCCTACCTCTTTCTCTGGACAATTCCCTTTCCTCCTCTGGACCGGGTGATCGTCTATCCCTTCTCCTTGGCGGCATAGTAAAATTCTCCTTCTCTGCTACAGAAAGCAAATAAAATCTTCTTACTCTGATACCACTTGATGCAGGCACGCCACCCAGGGCACTCCCGCTCACAGGACCTTTCTCCTTCCTCAACCCGAAGAACTCGAAGGTTCCTTATTTCCCTATTGGGAAATGTTCCACCCACAAAAACTCTCCTAAAATACCTCCCTTAACGATCGGAAAATCAGCGCTGGCCTTTTCCTTTGTTATCGGGGTTCCCACTATCAGGAAATTAACACTTAAAATATCCAAGAACTTTGGATCCTCGATTCCCAATATGTTCCTTTATTGCTTTAGCCGCACTTGGCTAAGCCTTCAGTCCACGAGACCACTCTCTATAAGACCGCAACTATAACTCCCATCGGGGTTTCGAGTATTCCAATGTCGAAATACCCGTGCCCTCAAGACCTGCGATTTCTCGATTCCCGACGTGCCTATTTCACACTAGCCCTCCTGGCTATAGGCCTTGGTCATATGACCATTAACACATGACCACGATCTTATCCCCGTTCAGGCTACGGGGTTTCCAATGCTGCAAAACACTTACCCGTGGGATCCCGGATTCCTCGAACACCAATTCTCCATCAGGCTGACAACTGGCTTCCACTACAGTGCCTTCCTTCTTGTCGGGATTTCGCGGTTCGCGAAACTAGAGTGCATAAACACTTTGTCACCAGGATCACCGATATCCCGATGTCTCCAACCACTAATGAATGACTCCTTGTCGGGACTTCCCTGATGACTTCGATTTCTTCCACGCGTCCCACAAACGGACGATCCCGATCTTCCCGAGGTTTCGAGACTTGTGATGTCTCAACTCTCTTGTCCTCAGGAACCCTGATACACCGATTCCCGACTCTCTTCGGATTCCTAACACACGTCCAAACTGATGGACAATTCGGATCAACCCTTGGGTTTCGCTACTCTACCAAACCATAAACCTTTGCTTACCTGAACCCTGATGAACACATTCCCAATCTATATGGCCACATGACACGTGTCCTCCTTGGGACCCTACGGCTATGATCCTTTCACCGTTTTGGGGTTCTCCTAGTCACGGAATCCTATCTTCTAAAACTCCAAAATGTCGATGAACTCTCGATCCCCTTCCACCTGTCCCAACAGATGGACGGCTCTGATTTTTTCGGGATTTCTCCTATGGAAATTCCCGATCTGCTGCTCTTGTGAGTCTCGACTTCGTCAGATCTTTGGAAACACATCCCAAATGATGGACGGCCTGGATCTTCCCGGGTTTTTGGGGTTTCAGATGTCGAAAATCATTCAACCATGGGACTACCTATCCTTCGAATCCCGATGGTAAGTCTCGCGCAACTCCTATTAGATTAGACGGCTGAAGGGAAACTGATCGACAATCCAACGACTCACAAACCTTAGAGCTTGAACTCCGAATGTGGCCGTAACCTCCCTGCTTCTTTGGCAGATCCAACGGCTGACGGGATTTCACAAGCCCTCTCCACAAGATCCCGACCGTTGATTTCCTCCCTTTGCCAATTCCTTGAGAATAATCAAGTATTCCTCAGTGAAATATGTCCACCTGCGGTGCAACTATGAAACGCTTGTTTTAATAACCCCATGACACGAACTTCTAGTGCTTCTCTTCGACAAGCTTAAAAGCTTTATCTCTCCTAAGCTTCCACAGTTCTGAGTCTCCACAAAGACTCTTGCACGCACTCCTTGCGGCAAATCCTCGAACACTTCTAAGTGTTGAGCTCCTTTAATCAAGGATCTCCTCACCGAGTTTCCACCTCACCGAGTTGTAATCAAGGATCTCAAAGATCCTTAGCATGTTGTTGCAACTACAATTGTTGATGATATTACCATGTTGTACAACTTTGACAACTTTGGGTCATCATCTTTTCCATTAATTTTTGTTTCTCATAGCAATGACTTGAGAAAACTTTGTCATGAGCGGTTTGTTCATCTAAACTATCGTTCATTGTAGAAACTATGTAATCAATATATGGTGATTGGTCTTCCTCTTATCTCATGCAAAGATGGTGTTTTTGTCGGTTGTGTTCTTGGAAAACATTATTGGGAAAATTTTGACAACGTGCTTCTCCATGCCTCGGGCCCTTTGCATCTTGTTCACAGTGACTTGTGTATTCCACTTTCTTCTCCTTCTTTTTTGGGTGCAAGTATTTCTTAACTTTCATTGATGAATTTTCTAGACGTACTTGGGTTTACTTCTTAAAAATTAGGAGAGAAGTTTTGAACATAATTCTGGCCTACAAGGCCCTTGTAGAAAATCAATCTAGACATCAAATTCAAATGTGAAGAACAAATAATGGAGGTGAATATGTGAACAATAATTTTACAAGTTATTGCACTATAGAGGCAATCCAAATGCAATAGAATGTTTCATATACACCACATCAAAATGGTGTTTCTGAGAGAAAGAATCGCACATTAAAAGAAATGACTAATTCTATGATCCAATTTAAGGTATTAAGTCTACAGTATTGGGTAGAAGCCATCAACTCTATAAATTACACTGTAAATCATAGTCCCAGAAATGATCTTAAAAATATAAAACTAGAAGAGGTATGGAATAAAGTTAAACCTAATGCAAGTCACTTTTGTGCATTTGGAAGTATAGCATGGGCTCACATTCTTGATGAGAAAAGGAAAGCATTGTAGCTTAAAAGTGAGAAGTGTATATTTGTTGGTTATTATGAAGATGTCAAAGGTTACAAACTTCTTCAACCACATTTTAATGAAATTATTATTGGAAGAGATTTTAAATTTGGTGAAAATATCTTGTCCTACGAGCCTAATTTGACGATTGTGCCTTCTTCGTCATGTGAGCCATCTTCAGTGTTTGTGGCTTATTTTGTTCCTATTCTAGTTTTTTCTTCAAATGATGATAGTGAGGATGAAAATCCAACTCCCCCTACTCACCTTCCTCCATATCAGTCCATTGAACCTGAACCAGCACCATCACTTCCTAGATGGGTCCATTCAACATGAGAAGCAGTTGGTGATCTTGTCAGTGATCCTTCAGATCAACATCAGACACGTTCGCAGTTCCAATGAGTCTCTTTTCTTTTGGCTCAAGTTTCAAAGATTCATGATCCATAGACATTTGCAAAAGCTTCGGGTCATCGAAATTGGGATACCACAACGAATAAAGAGTATTTTTCTTTAATGACAAATGATACTTGGGATCTTGTACCTCTTTTGAAAGGAAGAAAACTTGTTAGATGTGAATGGGTCTACAGAACTAAGTATGCATCAGATGGAAGTGTTGAAATACACAAGGATCGATTAGTTTCCAAAGGATTTT
>ML789082.1:723059-735228 GCA_009831015.1 Picea engelmannii | reverse complement strand
GTCTATATTATTCTTTCTAAGCTAGGTAGTGCATATTTTGTGTTTGTATCTACCATTTTTTCCATGAGAGAGGCTCTAAGGAAAGCTTATCAAAAACCCACTCTTGATTCCTTTTGTGATGCTTTTATCAGAGAGAAATATAAACTTGTACAACTTGGAGTGATCAACATTGCAGGTAACTCCAAAAAAATCCTTAGTAACCCAGTAGAAAGATAAATCAAATAATCCCAAGAAGCAACATCCTCACCACAACAACAAGAAAAACAAGGGTCCCAAACCCACTCATACAACTTTAGCTCCTAATGGCAACAAAGGAAAAAAATATAAATATAAGAAGACTGCTAGACATTGCAAATTTTATGGGAAAGATGGTCATCATGAGTCCAAATGTTTCAAGAACATGGTCACTTTAGAAGAAGAGATGAAGAATCACAACCACAATATTGATTCCACTTCTTATTCTTCTTCTTCTTCTTCTTCTTCTTCTTCTCATGAACATCCACTTTCTTCTTTTGGTTTCTCCTTCAGTGTAAATTCTACTTATTCTTCTGATGAGTGGCTTATTGACTATGGAGCATCTTATCTGATGCAGGCGCGCCACCCATGGCACGTCCGCTCACAGGACCTTTCTGATTCCTCAGCCCGAAGAGCTCAAAGGTTCCTTATTTCCCTATCAGGAAATGTTACACCCACATCAACTCTCCTAAAAGACCTCCCTTAACGATCAGAAGATCAACGCTGGCCTTTTCCTTTGTTATCGAGGTTCCCACTATCAAGAAATTAACACTTAAAATATCCAAGAACTTTGGATCCCCGATTCTCGATATGTTCCTTGATTGCTTTAGCCCCACCTGGCTAAGCCTTCAATCCATGCGACCACTCTCTATAAGACCACAACTATAACTCCCATTGGGGTTTCGAGTATTCCAATGTTGAAATACCCGTGACCTCAAGACCTACGATTTCTCGATTCCTGACGCGCCTATTTCACACTAGCCCCCCTAGCTATAGGCCTTGGTCATATGACTGTTAACCCGTGACCACGATCTTATCCCCGTCGGGGCTATGGGGTTTCCAATGCTGCAAAACACTTACCCGTGGGATCCCTGATTCCTCGAACACCGATTCTCCATCAGGCTGACAACTAGCTTCCACTACAGCACCTTCCTCCTCGTCGGGACTTTGCGGTTCACGAAACCAAAGTGCATAAACACTTTTTCAATGGGATCCCCGATATCCCGATGGCTTCGACCACCGATGGATGTCTCCTTGTTGGGTCTTCCCCGATGACGTCGATTTCTTCCACGCATCCCACAAACAGACGATCTTGATCTTCCCGGGGTTTCGAGACTTGTGATGTCTCGACTCTCTTGTCCTTAGGAACCCTGATACGTCTATTCCTGACTCTCTCCGAATTCCCGACACATGTCCGAACTGATGGACGGTTTGGATTAAACCTTGGGTTTCGCTACTCTACCAAACCATAAACCTTCACTTACCTGAACCCTGATGACCACATTCCCGATCTGGATGGCCACACGACACGTGTCCTCCTTGGGACCCTACGGCTATGATCCTTTCGCCTTTTTGGGGTTCTCCTGGTCACAGACTCCTATCTTCTGAAACTTCAAAATGCCGATGAACTCGCTATCCCCTGCCACCTGTCCCAACAGATGGACCACTCTGATTTTTCTGGGATTTCTCCTGTGGAAATTCTTGATCTGCTGCTCTCGTGAGTCCCGACTTCATCAAATCTTTTGACACACATCCCAAATGATGGACGGCCTAGATATTCCTGGGTTTTTAGGGTTTCGGATGTCGAAAATCATTTAACCACGGGACTACCGATCCTTCGAATCCCAATGGTAACTCTCGTGCAACTCCTGTTAGATCAGACGGCTGATGGGTAACTGATAGACAATCGAACAACTCACAACCCTTAGAGCTTGAACTCCAAACGTGGCCATAACCTCGCTGCTTCTTTGGCAGATCCAATGGCTGACGATATTTCACAAGCCCTCTCCACAAGATCCTGATCGTTGATTTCCTCCCTTTGCCAATTCCTTGAGAATAATAAAGTATTCCTCCGTGAAATTTGTCCACCTGTGGTGCAACTGTGCAACGCCTGTTTTAAACACCCCATGGCACAAACTTCCAGTGCTTCTCTTTGACAAGATTAAAATATTCATCTCTCCTGAGCTTCCACAGTTCTGAGTCTCCACAAAGACTCTTGCATGCACTCCTTGCAGCAAATCCTCGAACACTTCTAAGTGTTGAGCTCCTTTGACTCCACGCATACCTGTAGCAGCATTCGTTAAATACTTTGCTCAGTTTCATGACTGAGACTCTTCTTAGCCTGCACACTCCTTGCACGGCTCCTATAACCCAATTTCAATTCTGAGTGAATGAGAACAAGAGTTAAACTATCTGATCCTTCTGTCAACGCACTCCTTGCGGATGACTTCAACTTCACTCCTTGCAGTAATCCTTGCTCAGATAGAGAAACAATTGAAAATCATTCCACTTCCTCTCAAACTTCAGTATCAACACATGAACTCCTATACACAGTATAACAAAAAATGCATAACAAGAAGTAAATGATCATAAGCATAGCATTCAACACACATACACAGAGAATAACATAAAAACCATGAGTCTGAATCAATTTCTTCTATTAATTCAAGATCTGTACATGGGTGTTCTTCTACGGTTCTCTGCTTCTCTACTATGCTCCAGATTATGTTACAATGCACAATGAGGGTGTTTATATCTGTTTTCCCTCTTTTCTTTTAAAATTGTCTAATCTAGTAATAAAATCCTATCTACCTGCATTAATTACTATAAATGCCTCCATCTACTTCAGACGAGAGCGTATGGATCGAGCTCGGATTACATTATACCAAGGAACCTTCATTAATGATCTCATTTATATTTGGTGCATCAACTTCAAGGAAAAATTAAAAAATTTATGTTGGACACCTTCCAGCTGTCTACTCACATTCCATGCCGGCTCGCTTGTCTCGGGAGATGCTCCTGCATCATACTCCCTCACTTGAAAATTTTCATGGGCTCCTATCCATGAGCTCCTGCACGGTCTGACCATGCTTCAAAATCTTTGCTTCAGTCTCCCAGCTGGCATCTTCAACTAGATGACCCTTCGACTTGACCAAATATTCAAAATATTCTTTCCTTCTGGTTTTCTTACTCACTCATTTATCCAGTATCTGCTCCATCTGTGGCTTCACTGCAACTGGCATTTTCCATTGCCACTGAACCTCTGGTTGTTCATCACTTATTCCTGTTCCCTCAGCTTTGTATGGATACAAATCTGAGACTTTGAATATCAGAGATATTCCGATCCCATCCGGTAATTCAATCTCATAAGCATTCTGTCCCATTTTCTTCAATACCCTGCATAGTCCGATTTTCTTCATTTTCAATTTATTATGCGTTCCTCTCGTGAACCTTTATTTCCTCAAGTGTGTCAGGACTAATTCACCAACCTTGAACTGAAGGTGTCTTCAATGTTGATCGGCTCTGCGCTTATATTCTTGGCTTGATTTCAACAACCGCTCCTTCACCTGGCTGTGAAGTTCTTTCATTGTCTCAGCAAATTCTTCTGCACTAGCACTGCTAGTAGCAGTCTGTTCTGAATCCCTTAGTACAGAAACTCCCCTCGGCTGCATCCCATATACAACCCGAAATGGACTTCTACCTATGCTCCTATTCACTGGGTCGTTGTACGCGAACTCTGCCTGTGCTAATATACTGTCCCATTGGCTATGGTGTTCCATCAACAAGCTTCTCAGCAAGTCTCCCAGACTTCTGTTTACCACTTCTATTTGCCCATCCGTCTGAGGATAATAGGTAGAATTAAACATTAAGTTAGTCCCCATCTTCTTCCAGAGTGTCCTCCAGAAATGTCCAATGAATTGTGTGTCTCTATCTGAAACTATACTCCTTGGTAAGCCGTGAAGTCGAATGACTTCTTTGAAAAATAGATTCGTGATGTGTGTCGCGTCACTGGTTTTCTGACATGGGATAAAGTGTGCCATTTTGGAAAATCTATCTACTATTAAAAATATTGAATCAAATCCTCTTTATGTCCTTGGCAATCCCAATATGAAATCCATGCTAATTTCATCCCACGGCTTCTCAGGTATGGGCAATGGTTGATAAAAACCCGCACTCTGCTTCCTTCCCTTTGAATGCTGGCAAATTCTACATCTATCTACAAACCTCTTGACCTCTGATCGCATCCCTGGCCAAAAGTATGACTCACTCAGCTTCGTGAATGTCTTTTCATGACCGAAGTGTCCGGCCAATCCTCCGTTGTGTTTCTCCTTTAACAGATTCTCCCTCATGGAGCAATTCGATATATGCAATACATGGAGTACTTTTCTTTTGCCTCATTCAACTTTTCACTGAAATATGCAATCGGTCTGTCCTCCTGACTTAAGACCGCTTCTATGGCAAACCCACTTGCATCACATTTTACTTGAAATGTCTTTTGAAAATCTGGCAACACCAGAATTGGTTGTTCCGTAATCTTTTGTTTCAACAAATTGAAACTCTTCTCTGCTTCTTTAGTCCAGTGAAAATATTTATGTATTTTCTTGACTGTGTCCATCATCACTGCACTAATTCCACTGAAATTCCTAATGAATTTTCGGTAGAAACTAGCCAATCCATGAAAACTCCTTACCTCAAAAGTATTTCTCGGTGATGGCCAATTCTTAATCACTTCCACCTTATCTGGATCCATTCTCATCTCATTCGCAGATATAAAAAAACCCAGATAAATGAGCTATGTCTTCATAAATGAGGATTTCATCATGTTTATCAACAACTTCTCTTGTTGTAACCTCTTCATCACAATGGCTAAATGCTTTAAATGTTCAGCCTTCGTTTTACTGAAGATGAGTATATCATCCAGATATACGATGACAAATTTTCTGATGAAATCCTTCAGGACTTCATTCATCAACCTCATGAAGGTACTTGGTGCATTCGTCAAGACAAACGGCATAACAAGCCATGCATACAAACCTTCGTTTGTCTTGAATGTTGTTTTCCATTCATCACCTTCTCTCATGCAGATCTGGTGATATCCACTCTTCAAATCAATCTTTCAAAAAAAAATTGCTCCACTTAAGCAATCCATCAAATCATCCATTCTTGGCAATGGGAATTTGTACCTGATAGTTATCCTGTTAATCGCCCTTGAATCAGTGGACATCCTCCAGCCTCCATCTTTCTTCGGACTGAGTACTATTGGGACAACACACGGACTCAAGCTTTCCCTGACCAAACCTTTGTCCAACAGATCCTGGACTTGTCTTTTGACTTCTTCATTCTCCTGCGGCGTCAATCTGTACGCTGCTTTGTTTGGTAAACTAGCTCCTGGTATGAGATCAATGTGATGACTCACACTTCTCATCGATGGCAACGAACGAGGTAATTCATCCACTACTATATCAGCGAACTCTTCCAGCAGACATTGAACTTGTTCTGGCAAATCGTCCACTCTTGTGCTAGTCAGGATAATCTTCGGTTTTCTGACCACAAAGAATTGTGGTTCCTCCTTCTTCACCTCCGTAAGAAGTTCCTTCCCACTCATGAGATGTATTTTTTTTCTTGCTTCCGGCTTTACCTCTTTATCGTCAATTGGATGCAACATATGGGTTCTCCCATTCTTCTTTAGGGTATATGTATTCATCTTCCCATCATGAATCACATTTCTATCATATTGCCATGGTCTACCTAGCAATAGATGACAAACATCCATAGGAATGACATCATAGAGTATTTTATCATTATACCCTCCTATTTTGAATTCAACTAGACACTGTTTAGTGACATTTACCTGATGTCCCTTCTATAGCCATGAAACTTTGTATGGACTCGGGTGATCAGTCGTCTCTAGCTCCAGCTTCTCTACCATCTCGATTGAAACGAGATTATCAGTGCTACCGCTGTCCACACTGACCTTGCATACCTTGTCCTTGGTCTTGCAAGAAGTTCTAAAAAGACTGTTTCTCTGCACTGAATTCTCCATATCCTTCTCTGGCATCAAAAGGACTTTCGGCATCATCAACAATCTTTCACCTTCGGCATATTCTGCCTCAACATCTCACCTTTGTGCCTCGGCGATGTGAGCCTCTCTAGTTTCTTTCTTTTTCTCTGGACACTCGAAAGACCTGTGCCCATTCTTTCCACATGTGAAGCATGTGATTACTCCACCTCTTCCTCTTCCTCTACCTCTGGCACGAGGAAACCTATTATTATCAGCATATCCTCCTCTCTGCTCAGTATGTTGTTCTCTTTTCTCAGCATGTTTCCCTCACTGTGAACTTCCACCTCTTTCGTTTCTAGTCTGAGGCTTTTTCCAGTCGTCCTTGGGCTTCTGGTATTTATCTTGGGAAACTGATTTGCCTTTGGGCTGACTTCTGCCTCATCCTCGCTAACCTTGTTTACGGCTCAACTTCTCTTCCACTTTCAAAGACATTTGATAACCATCCTCCACCGTTCGGATGGTTTCCATGCTCATTTCATCCAGAATCTCATATTTTAGGACATTCATATACCTGACAACTTTCTCATCATCGCTCTCGCGATGACCTGCCCTGATATTCAACCTGTAAAATTCCTCAGTATATTCCTTCACTGTTATCATCTTCTATCTCAGGTTCTGCATCCTCCTGAATAGAGAAATTTGATAGTCCCTGGGGATGAATTTTGCCTTCATCTTTGCAATCATCCTGTCCAAGCTCTTAATTTTCTGCTTGCCTTGGCAATGCCTATCCACTTGTAGTTCATCCCACCACAAGGCTGCATGTCCTTTTAATCTCGTTACGACATGCCTGACCTTCTTTTCCTCTTCGATATCTTCATATTCGAAGTAAGTCTCTAGAGCTCTAATCCAATCTAGAAGCTCCTCTACATCCAGATTTCCTTCATAAACTGGAACGTCCATTTTCACCTTTGCACCCATTCTTGCAACAGCTTTAACTAAGCGTTCAGTTGCCGCATCTTCCGCTGGGATTTCTTCTTCTCCATGTCCAACATCATCTTCAT
The DNA here is from genome assembly GCA_009831015.1 of Picea engelmannii. Taxonomy (NCBI): domain Eukaryota; kingdom Viridiplantae; phylum Streptophyta; class Pinopsida; order Pinales; family Pinaceae; genus Picea; species Picea engelmannii. The sequence continues at coordinate 728,151 of ML789082.1, read as the reverse complement.
TTTCGGATTCACTGATATCCCCTACATCAACTTTGCGCCTTTGTGATGTCTCCATGTCCTCCATTCTATCACGAAGATTACGCATTTCTCTCTCCATGTCAGGATTCTGTACTTGCCTACCTCTTTCTCTGGAAAATTCCCTTTCCTCCTCTGGACCGAGTGATCGTCTATTCCTTCTCCTTGGCAGCATGGTGAAATTCTCCTTCTCTGCTATAAAAAGCAAAGAAAATCTTATTTCTCTGATACCACTTGATGCAGGCATGCCACCTAGGGCACGCCCGCTCACAGGACCTTTCTCCTTCCTCAGCCCGAAGAACTCAAAGGTTCCTTATTTCCCTATCAGGAAATGTTCCACCCACAACAACTCTCCTAAAATACCTCCCTTAATGATCGGAAGATCAGTGCTAGCCTTTTCCTTTGTTATCGGGGTTCCCACTATCGGGAAGTTAACACTTAAAATATCCAAGCACTTTGGATCCTCAATTCCCGATATGTTCCTTTATTTCTTTAGCCACACCTGGCTAGGCCTTCAGTCCATGCGACCACTCTCTATAAGACCACAACTATAACTCCCATCAGGGTTTCAAGTATTCCAATGTCGAAATACCCGTGCCCTCAAGACCCGTGATTTCTCGATTTCCGACGCGCCTATTTCAAACTATCCCTCCTGGCTATAGGCCTTGGTCATATGACCATTAACCCGTGACCATGATATTATCCTCATCGGGGCTACAGGGTTTCCAATGCTACAAAACACTTACCCATGGGATCCATGATTCCATGAACACCAATTCTCCGTCAGGCTGACAACTGGCTTCCACTACAGCGCCTTCCTTCTTGTCGGGATTTTGCGGTTCGTGAAACCAAAGTTCATAAACACTTTGTCACCGGGATCCTCGATATCCCGATGGCTCTGACCACCAATGGATGACTCCTTGTCGGGAATTCCCCGATGACGTCAATTTCTTCCACGCATCCCACAAACGGACGATCCCGATCTTCCTGGGGTTTCGATACTTGTGATGTCTCAACTCTCTTGTCCTCAGGAACCCCGATACGTTGATTCCCAACTCTCTCTGGATTTCTAACACACATCCAAACTGATGGACGGTTCGGATCAACCCTCAGGTTTCGCTACTCTACCAAACCATAAACCTTCGCTTACCTGAACCACGATGACCACATTCTTGATCTAGATGGCCACACAACACGTGTCCTCCTTGGGACCCTACGGCTATGATCCTTTCACTATTTCAGGGTTCTCCTGGTCATGGACTCCTGTCTTCTAAAACTCTGAAATACTGATGAAGTCTCGATCCCCTGCCACCTGTCCCAACAGATGGACGGCTCTGATTTTTCTTGGATTTCTCCTGTGGAAATTCCCGATCTGCTGCTCTCGTGAGTCCCGACTTCATCAGATCTTTTGACACACATCCAAAATGATGGACGACCCAGATCTTCCCGGGTTTTCAGGGTTTCGGATGTCGAAAATCATTCAACCACGGGACTACCGATCCTTCGAATCCCAATGGTAACTCTCGTGTAACTCCTGTTAGATTAGACGGATGACGGGTAACTGATCGACAATCCAACAACTCACAACCCTTAGAGATTGAACTCCAAAAGTGGATGTAACCTCCCTGTTTCTTTGGCAGATCCAACGGCTGACGGGATTTCACAAGCCCTCTCCACAAGATCTCAATCATTGATTTCCTCCCTTTGCCAATTCCTTGAGAATAATCAAGTATTCCTCAATGAAATATGTCCACCTGCGGTGCAACTATGCAACGCCTGTTTTAATCACCCCACGGCATGAACTTCTAATGCTTCTCTTTGACATGCTTAAAAGATTTATCTCTCCTAAGCTTCCATAGTTCTGAGTCTCCACAAAGACTCTTGCACGCACTCCTTGCGGTAAATCCTCGAACACTTCTAAGTGTTGAGCTCCTTTGACTCCGCGCACACCTGCAGCACCAGTCCTTAAATACTTTGCTCAGTTTCACGACTGAGACCCTCCTTAGCCTGCACACTCCTTGCATGGCTCCTATAACCCAATTTCACTTCTGAGTGAATGAGAACAAGAATTAAACTATCTGAGCCTACCGTCAACGCACTCCTCGCGGACGACTTCAACTGCACTCCTTACAGGAATCCTTGCTCAGATAGAGAAACAATTGAAACTCATTCCACTTCCTCTCAGACTTCAATATGAACACATGAACTCCTATACACAGTATAACAGCAAATGCATAACAGGAAGTAAATGATCATCAGTATAGCATTCAACACACATACACAGAGAATAACACAAAATCCATGAGTCTGAATCAATTTCTTCTATTAATTCAAGATATGTACATGGGTGTTCTTCTACGGTTCTCTGCTTCTCTACTATGCTCCGGATTATGTTACAATTCACAATGAGGATGTCTATATCCGTTTTCCCTCTTTTCTTCTAAAACTGTCTAATCTAGTAATAAAATCCTATCTACCTGCATTAATTACTATAAATTCCTCCATCTACGTCAGACGAGAGCGTATGGCTCGAGGTCTGATTACATTATACCAAGGTGCCTTCATTAATGATCTCATTTATGTTTGGTGCATCAACTTCAAGGGAAAATTCAAAAATTTGTGCTGGACACCTTTCAGCTATCTACTCTCTTTCTGCGTTGGATCGCTTGTCTCAGAAGATGCTCCTACATCATTATCATATGGCTAAGGAGTAAAAGAAATAATTTACTCTAAATGAATGTAACACCAAGAAAATATTTTTTGGTGATGATATATCTCTTAGTGTTGTAGGATATGTAATATTTCAGGTAGATAATGGTCATTTCAATGATGTATTATGTGTTCCAAGTCTTTCCTATAACCTTCGATCATTATATCAAATCACTCATTCAAGTGAAGGTAAAACCATAGAGTTTCCACCTCACCGAGTTGTAATCAAGGATCTCAAAGATCCTTAGCATGTTCTTGCAACTACAATTGTTCATGATATTACCATGTTGTACAACTTTGACAACTTTGGGTCATCATCTTTTCCATTAATTTTTGTTTCTCATAGCAATGACTTGAGAAAACTTTGTCATGAGCGGTTTGGTCATCTAAACTATTGTTCATTGTAGAAACTATGTAATCAATATATGGTTATTGGTCTTCCTCTTGTTTCATGAAAAGATGGTGTTTTTGTCAGTTGTGTTCTTGGAAAACATTATTGGGAAAATTTTGACAATGTGCCTCTCCATGCCTCGGGCCCTTTGCAGCTTGATCACAGTGACTTGTGTAGTCCACTTTCTTCTCCTTCTTTTTTGGGTGCAAGTATTTCTTAACTTTCATTGATGAATTTTCTAGACGTACTTGGGTTTACTTCTTAAAAATTATGAGAGAAGTTTTGAACATAATTCTAGCCTACAAGGCCCTTGTAGAAAATCAATCTAGACATCAAATTCAAATGTGAAGAACAAATAATGGAGGTGAATATGTGAACAATAATTTTACAAGTTATTGCACTATAGAGGCAATCCAAATGCAATAGAATGTTTCATATACACCACATCAAAATGGTGTTTCTGAGAGAAAGAATTGCACATTAAAAGAAATGACTAATTCTATGATCGAATCTAAGGTATTAAGTCTACAGTATTGAGTAGAAGCCATCAACTCTGTAAATTACACTGTAAATCATACTCCCAGAAAGGATCTTAAAAATATAAAACTGGAAGAGGCATGGAATAAAGTTAAACCTAATGCAAGTCACTTCTGTGCATTTGGAAGTATAGCATGGGCTCACATTCTTCATGAGAAAAGGAAAGCATTATAGATTAAAAGTGAGAAGTGTATATTTGTTGGTTATTATGAAGATGTCAAAGGTTATAGACTTCTTCAACCACATTTTAATGAAATTATTATTTGAAGAGATTTTAAATTTGGTGAAAATATCTTGTCCTACGAGCCTAATTCGACGATTGTGCCTTCTTCGTCCTACGAGCCATCTTCAGTGTTTGTGCCTTATTTTGTTCCTATTCTAGTTTTTTTTTCAAATGATGATAGTGAGGGTGAAAATCCACCTCCCCAACCTCACCTTCCTCCATATCAGTCCATTGAACCTGAACCAACACCTTCACTTCCTAGATGGGTCCACTCAACATGAGAGGCAGTTGGTGATCTTTTCGGTGATCCTTCAGATCAACGTCAGACACGTTCGCAGTTCCAACGAGTCTCTTTTCTTTTGGCTCAAGTTTCAGAGATTCATGATCCATAGACATTTGCAAAATCTTCAGGTCATCCAAATTGGGATACCACAATGAATAAAGAGTATTTTTCTTTAATGACAAATGATACTTGGGATCTTGTACCTCTTTTGAAAGGAAGAAAACTTATTGGATGTGAATGGGTCTACAGAACTAAGTATGCATCATATGGAAGTTTTGAAATACACAAGGATCGATTAGTTTCCAAAGGATTTTTCCAAGTTGAAGGAATTGACTGAAATGAAACCTTTTTCCCTGTAGCCAAAATGAATTCCATCTTCCTTGTTCTTTCCCTTATTGCCTCACATAAATGGGAGGTCCATCATATGGATGTTAAATCCTCCTTCTTGCATGGGGATTTGCAAGAAGAAATCTACATGGAACAACCCCTTGGCTATGTCCAAAATGACTCTAGCATTATTTGTCACCTTAAGAAATATCTTTATGGTCTTAAGCAAGCTCCCTGGGATTGGTATGCCAAAATGGTCTTATTTTATAGATTCCATTATAATCCTAATGTCTATATTAAGAAAGTAGGAAGCCATCTCATAATACTTGTTCTTTGCGTTGATGACCTTATCTTTACTAGTAGCGACTCAAAAATTTTAAACCATGTGAAAACAAGCCTTAAGAAGAAATTTGTAATTATAGACTTCGGATGTTTGCACTATTCCCTTGGCCTCCAAGTTTTGCATGTTGGATCATGTTGTCATTGATGCCAATGGTTTGTCATTGATGCCAATAGGTTTGATTACTTGGGAGATTGTTGGATCATATGTCATTGATGTAAATGGTTTGGTTTGATTGATGTCATTGGTTGATGTCAAGTAATTGAT
>ML789082.1:659178-684892 GCA_009831015.1 Picea engelmannii | reverse complement strand
GTGTTTCTTAGTGTCTTTCTCAAGTATGAATTAGTATGCATTTGTTGTTAGGAAATCCGACGGTCACGATATGTTCCCAACATAGAGTGATCTGATGGTTCATATTCACTTCGATCTTAACAACTGCATTGATATGTGGCTTAACACCCGACTGGTCTATCATCTCTATTTAAATAGAATGGAGGGTCATTTGTTGATGATCAATTGTGAGAAAGTCTCTTGTAAAATCTCTCTGTAATATTTTTCTTTTGCATTAATAAATTGCTCCTACTGGCTGCTTTGGTTGGGGCTATGGATGCTTCCCTATAGGGGTTTTACCATGTCTAAACATTTGTGTGCTGGTATTTGATATGTTTTTTTGAGTGGTTACTCAAGGTTTTCATCCTCTATTGGAATATTTGTGTTGTCAAACATGGCATCAGAGCTTGTTTGAAGACCCGCTCTCATTGTAGATCGAGATTGTGAAGTCGAGTTGCCTCATCTTTGGTTTCTACCATTTTCTCACATTTTTTTGCTGAGAGGATTATTCCATTGTGTCTGGAGCTCTTGTTTCATCAAGAAAGGTTTTTGTTTCACTCGAAAAGGTTTTTTTTTTCCCAAGATACAACCATTTTAGTCAAATCTGGAGGTATAAACCCTGTATATGCCCTTTTTTAAATATTTGCAAAGTATTATTTCAGTTTATATTTTTTTTCCTGGGTTTCTACTCTTTTAGATATTCATATGATCTTTTCCCCATGCCCCATATGATCGTGGAAAATGAGAAACAGATAGGAAAATGTGTATTTTTTGGATAATCTAACCGAGATCTAACCCTTATTGCCATTTAGAAGGAAAAAAAAATTCTTGTGCGAACATAGTTTTTTATGAGCATGCTCTCCAAGACAATATTCAACAAAAACAACAAGAACAAAAATCCTCCTTCTAAACCATACAATATGTTTTTGTAGCTCACTTGGTTAAACGTTTTCTTATTAAGTAACAGGTCTTGAGTTCAAGTCTTTTTTTTGTTACTTCTTTTTTTTAATTTCATGCATCCATTGTAAAGTGTATTTCACTTCAAGTATAAAAGTGAATCACTATAAGTAGTTTTAATATTTTATTTTCAGGTTATTTATTTTGCATGCAACTTTCTTTTATAAAGTAACTTCATTGTAAAAGTGATCCCCGCTTATTTTTATAAAAGTGGGTTACTTCATAAAGAAAATTATGTGTGAAAGTGAGGTAATTTGGAGGGGTATCAGCACATGGACCAACTTCTACTTGCCACATGTCTCTTTGGTTCCTATTTATATTTTTTTTAAGGGCATAACTTTCACATCCAAAGTCTGTTTTCAGTGTCGTTTTTCTTAAAACCGCCTATTTTTTTGAGATCTTTCCATCTAGATCATCAAATTTAGTTTTTAAATACATATTATCTGCATATTTAATATGGATTATTCGAGTAACGTTTTTCTTACCAACACCAACTACTGCCAATGGAAATCTCATATGGATGATTTATTAAGAAGTAAAGGCTTGTACAGGATTACCTTGGGAAAGGGAAAAGAACTCACAAATGATAAAAATAAATTCAAATGAGATAATAGGAATGTTTGTAATGTCCATATCTCCTCATTTAAGGTTCCACCTTCAAGAAATTGATGACCTCGATGAAGCTTGGGAAAATCTTGAATTTGTGTTAACACAATATTATTCGAGCGCATCAGTTAGAAAATCAAATATTGAGTTTAAATCCAAATGATTTTTCTTGCATTGAAGACTATCTATATAAGTTTAAAATACTTAGAATTATATGTGAAGAATGTAACATAAAGCTGGAGGAAGAGTGTTGCGTCTATATTATTCTTCCTAAGCTAGGTAGTGCATATTTTGTGTTTGTATCTACCGTTTTTTCCATGAGAGAGGCTCTAAGGAAAGCTTATCAAAAACCCACTCTTGATTCATGCAACCACTCTCTATAAGACCACAACTATAACTCCCATCGGGGTTTCGAGTATTCCAATGTCGAAATACCCGTGCCCTCAAGACCTGTGATTTCTCAATTCTTGACGCACCTATTTCACACTAGCCCTCCTAACTACAGGCCTTGGTCATATGACCGTTAACCCGTGACCACGATCTTATCCCCGTCAGGGCTACGGGGTTTCCAATGCTTCAAAACACTTACCCGTGGGATCCTGGATTCCTCGAACACCGATTCTCCGTCAGGCTGACAACTGGCTTCCACTACATCGCCTTCCTCCTCGTCGAGATTTTGCGGTTTGCGAAACCAAAGTGCATAAACACTTTGTCACCGGGATCCTCGATATCCCGATGGCTCCGACCACCGATGGATGACTCCTTGTCGGGACTTCCCCGATGACGTCGATTTCTTCCATGCGTCCCACAAATAGACGATCCTGATCTTCTCGAGGTTTCGAGACTTGTGATGTCTCGACTCTCTTGTCCTTAGGAACCCCGATACACTGATTCCTGACTCTCTCTGAATTCCTGACACACGTCCGAACTGATGGACGGTTCGGATCAACCCTCGGGTTTCGATACTCTACCAAACCATAAACCTTCACTTACCTGAACCTCGATGACCACATTCCCGATCTGGATGGCCACACGACACGTGTCCTCGTTGGGACCCTATGGCTATGATCCTTTCACCTTTTCGGGGTTCTCCTGGTCACAGACTCCTATCTTTTAAAACTCCGAAATGCTGATGAACTCGCGATCCCCTGCCACCTGTCCCAACAGATGGACGGCTCTGATTTTTTCGAGATTTCTCCTGTGGAAACTCCCGATCTGTTGCTCTTGTGAGTCCCGACTTCATCAGATCTTTTGACACATATCCCAAATGATGGACGACCCAGATCTTCCTGGGTTTTTAGGGTTTTAGATGTCGAAAATCATTCAACCACGGGACTACCGATCCTTCGAATCCTGATGGTAACTCTCGTGCAGCTCCTGTCAGATCAGACGGTTGATAGGTAACTGATCAATGATCCAACGACTCACGACCCTTGGAGCTTGAACTCCAAACGCGGCCGTAACCTCCCTGCTTCCTTGGCAGATCCAATGGCTGACGGGATTTCACAAGCCCTCTCCACAAGATCCTGACCGTTGATTTCCTCCCTTTGCCAATTCCTTGAGAATAATCAAGTATTCCTCCGTGAAATTTGTCCACCTGTGGTGCAACTGTGCAATGCCTGTTTTAAACACCCCACGGCATGAACTTTCAGTGCTTCTCTTAGACAAGCTTAAAAGTTTTATCTCTCCTGAGCTTCCACAGTTCTGAGTCTCAACAAAGACTCTTGCATGTACTCCTTCCGGCAAATCCTCGAACACTTCTAAGTGTTGAGCTCCCTTGACTCCATGCACACCTGTAGCAGCATTCCTTAAATACTTTGCTCAGTTTCATGACTGATACTCTTCTTATCCTGCACACTCCTTGCACGGCTCCTATAACCCAATTTCACTTCTGAGTGAATGAGAACAAGAGTTAAACTATCTGAGCCTTCTGTCAATGCACTCCTTGAGGACGAATTCAACTACACTCCTTGTAGTAATCCTTGCTCAGATAGAGAAACAATTGTAACTCATTCCACTTCCTCTTAGACTTCAATATCAACACATGAAATCCTATACACAGTATAACAACAAATGCATAACAGGAAGTAAATGATCATAAGCATAGCATTCAACACACATACACAGAGAATAACACAAAATCCATGAGTCTAAATCAATTTCTTCTATTAATTCAAGATCTGTACATGGGTGTTCTTCTACGGTTCTTTGCTTCTCTACTATGCTCTAGATTATGTTACAATGCACAATGAGGGTGTCAATATCCGTTTTCCCTCTTTTCTTCTAAAACTGTCTAATCTAGTAATAAAATCCTATATACCTGCATTAATTACTATAAATGCCTCCGTCTACTTTAGACGAGAGCATATGGCTCAAGGTCTGATTACATTATACCAAGGCACCTTCATTAATGATCTCATTTATATTTGGTGCATCAACTTCAAGGGAAAATTCAAAAATTTGTGTTGGACACCTTCCAGCTGTCTACTTGCATTCCACGCTGGCTCGCTTGTCTCGGGAAATGCTCCTGCATCATACTCCGTCACTTGAAAATTTTCGTGGGCTCCTGTCCATGAGCTCCTGCACGGTCTGACCATGCTTCAAAATCTATGCTTCAGTCTCCCAGCTGGCATCTTCAACTGGATGACCCTTCCACTTGACCAAATATTCAAAATATTCTTTCCTTATGGTTTTCTTACTCACTCGTTTATCCAGTATCTGCTCCATCTATGGCTTCTCTACAACTGGCATTTGCCTTTGCCACTAAACCTCTGGTTGTTCATCATTTGTTCCTGTTCCCTCAGCTTTGTATGGATACAAATCTGAGACATTGAATATCGGACATATTCTGATCCCATCCGGTAATTCAATCTCATAAGCATTCTGTCCCATTTTCTTCAAGACCATGCATGGTCCGATTTTCTTCATTTTAAATTTATTATACGTTCCTCTTGGGAACCTTTCTTTCCTCAAGTGTGTCGGGACTAATTCACCAACCTCGAACTAAAGGTGTCTTCGATGCTGATCGACTCTGCGCTTATATTCTTGGCTTGATTTCAACAACCACTCCTTCACCTGGCTGTGAAGTTCTTTCAATGTCTCAGCAAATTCCTCTACAATAGCGCTGCTAGTAGCAGTCTGTTTTGAATCCCTTAGTTCAGAAACTCCCCTCGTTTGCATCCCATATACAACCCGAAATGGACTTCTACCTGTGCTCCTGTTCACTGGGTCGTTGTATGCGAACTCTGCCCGTGGTAATATACTGTCCCATTGGCTATGGTGTTCCATCATGAAGCTTCTCAGCGAGTCTCCCAGACTTTTGTTTACCACTTCTGTTTGCCCATCCGTCTGAGGATGATAGGTAGAACTAAACATTAAGTTAGTCCCCATCTTCTTCCAGAGTGTCCTCCAGAAATGTCCAATGAATTTCGTGTCTCTGTCTAAAACTATACTCCTTGGTAAGCCGTGAAGTCGAATGACTTCTTTGAAAAATAGATTTGCGATGTGCGTCGCGTCACTGGTTTTCTGACATGGGATAAAATGTGCCATTTTGGAAAATCTATCTACTATTACAAATATTGAATCAAATCCTCTTTGTGTCCTTGGCAATCCCAATATGAAATCCATGCTAATTTCATCCCACGGCTTCTCAGGTATGGGCAATGGTTGATAAAAACCCGCACTCTGCTTCCTTCCCTTTGAATGCTGGAAAATTTTGCATCTATCTACAAACATCTTGACCTCTGATCGCATCCCTGGCCAAAAGTATGACTCACTCAGCTTCACGAATGTCTTTTCATGACCGAAGTGTCCGGCCAATCCTCTACTGTGTTTCTCTTTTAACAGATTCTCCCTCATGGAGAAATTCGGTATACACAATTGATTGCCTTTGAACAAAAATCCTTCTTGAATCATATAGTCCGTCCACGGGCTTCTATCTCTGAGAAATGGATTCTCAGCTGCTTCATATGCTTCCCTGAAATCCTGATCATCTATGTACATGTCCCTGAGTTCATCAAAACCCAACGTCTTAACTCGAAACTCCTGCAACAGCAAACACTTCCTACTCAAAGCATTAACAACTTTGTTAGCAGTACCATAAATATGTTTTATCACAAAAGTAAAATTTTGCATGTATTCAACCCATTTAACATGCCTCTGATTCAACTTTTCCTATCGAGTCACAAATTGTAATGCATGGTTATCACTATATAAAACAAATTCCTTTGGAATCAAATAGTGCCTCCATTTTTTCAATGCCTGTATGATGGCATAAAATTCCTTATCATACATGGAGTACTTTTCTTTTTCCTCATTCATCTTTTCACTGAAATATGCAATCGTTCTGCCCTCCTGACTTAAGACCGCTCCTATGGAAAACCCGCTTGCATCACATTTTACTTGAAATGTCTTTTGAAAATCTGGCAACACCAGAATTGGTTGTTCCGTAATCTTTCGTTTCAACAAATTGAAACTCTTCTACGCTTCTTCAGTCCAGTGAAAATATTTATGTCTTTTCTTGACTGTGTCCATGATTGCTGCACTAATTCCACTGAAATTCCTAATGAATTTTCGGTAGAAACTAGCCAATCCATGAAAACTCCTTACCTCAAAAGTATTTATCGGTGATGGCCAATTCTTAATCACTTCCACCTTATCTGGATCCATTCTCAGCTCATTCGCAGATATAGAAAAACCCAAATAAATGAGCTCTGTCTTCATAAACGAGGATTTCTTCATGTTTATCAACAACTTCTCTTGTTGTATCCTCTTCATCACAATGGCTAAATGCTTTAAATGTTCAGCCTTCGTTTTACTGAAGATCAGTATATCATCCAGATATACGATGACAAATTTTCCAATGAAATCCTTCAGGACTTCATTCATCAACCTCATGAAGGTACTTGGTGCATTCGTCAAGCCAAACGGCATAAAAATCCATTCATACAAACCTTCATTTGTCTTGAATGTTGTTTTCCATTCATCACCTTCTCTCATGCAGATCTGGTGATATCCACTCTTCAAATCAATCTTTGAAAAAAAATTTGCTCCACTTAAGCAATCCATCAAATCATCCATTCTTGGCAATGGGAATCTGTACCTGATAGTTATCTTGTTAATCGCCCTTGAATCAGTGCACATCCTCCAGCCTCCATCTTTCTTCGGAATGAGTACTATCAGGACAACACACAGACTCAATCTTTCCCTGACCAAACCTTTGTCCACCAGATCCTGGACTTTTCTTTTGACTTCTTCATTCTCCTGCAGTGTCAATCTATACGCTGCTTTGTTTGGTAAACTAGCTCCTGGTATGAGATCAATGTGATGACTCACACTTCTCATCGGTGGCAATGAACGAGGTAATTCGTCCACTACTATATCAGCGAACTCTTCCAATAGTCCTTGAACTTGTTCTGGCAAATCGTCCACTCTTGTGCTAGTCAGGATAATCATCGGTTTTCTGACCACAAAGAATTGTGGTTCCTCCTTCTTCTTCACCTCCGTAAGAAGTTCCTTCCCATTCATGAGAAGTATTGTTTTGCTTGCTTCCAGCTTTACCTCTTTATCCTCAATTGGATGCAACATATGGGTTCTCCCATTCTTCTTTAGGGTATATGTATTCATCTTCCCATCATGAATCACATTTCTATCATATTGCCATGGTCTACCCAACAATAGATGACAAACATCCATAGGAATGACATCACAGAGTATTTTATCATTATACCCTCCTATTTTGAATTCAAATAGACACTGTTTAGTGAAATTTACCTGATGTCCCTTCTGTAGCCATGAAACTTTGTATGGACTCGGGTGATCAGTCATCTCTAGCTCCAGCTTCTCTACCATCTCGATTGAAACGAGATTATCAGTGCTACCGCTGTCCACAACAACCTTGCATACCATGTCCTTGGTCTTGCAAGCAGTTCTAAAAAGACTGTTTCTCTGCGCTGAATTCTCCATCTCCTTCTCTGGCGTCAAAAGGACTTTCCACATCATCAACAATCTTCTGCCTTCAGTGTATTCTGCCTCAACATCTCGCCTCTGTGCCTCAACGATGTGAGCCTCTCTAGTTTCTTTCTTTTTCTCTGGACACTCGAAAGACATGTGCCCATTCTTTCCACATGTGAAGCATGTGATTACTCCACCTCTTCCTCTTCCTCTACCTCTGGTACGAGGAAACCTATTATTATTAGCATATCCTCCTCTCTGCTCAGTATGTTTTTCTCTTTGCTCAGCATGTTGCCCTCACTATAAACTTCCACCTCTTTTGTTTCTAGTCTGAGGATTTTTCCAGTCGTCCCTGGGCTTTTGGTATTTATCTTGGGCAACCGATTTGCCTTTGGGTTGACTTCTGCCTCGCCCTCGCTAACCTTGTTTATGGCTCATCTTCGCTTCCACTTTCAAAGCCATTTGATAACTATCCTCCACCGTTCGGATGGTTTCCATGCTCATTTCATCCTGAATCTCATATTTCAGGCCATTCATATACCTGGAAACTTTCTCATCATCGCTCTCGCGATGACCTGCCCTGATATTCAACCTGTAAAATTCCTCAGTATATTCCTTCACTGTCATTAGCTTCTGTCTCAGGTTTTGCATCCTCCTGAACAGAGAAATTTGATAGTCCCTGGGGATGAATTTTGCCTTCATCTTTGCAATCATCCTGTCCCAGCTCTTAATTTTCTGCTTGCCTTGGCAATGCCTATCTGCTTGTAGTTCATCCCACCACAAGGATACATGTCCTTTTAATCTCGTGACGACATGCCTAACCTTCTTGTCCTCTTCGATATCTTCATATTCGAAGTAAGTGTCTAGAGCTCTAATCCAATCTAGAAGCTCCTCTACATCCAGATTTCCTTCATAAACTGGAACGTCCATTTCCACGTTTGCACCCATTCTTGCAACAGCTTTAAGTAAGTGTTCAGTTGCCACATCTTCCACTGGGATTTCTTCTTCTCCATGTCCAACATCATCTTCATTTTCAGATTCAATGATATCCCCTACATCAACTTTGCACCTTTGTGATGTCTCCGTGTCCTCCATTCTGGCACGAAGTTTACGCAATTCTCTCTCCATGTCAGGATTCTGTACTTGCCTACCTCTTTATCTGGACAATTCCCTTTCCTCCTCTAGACCGGGTGATCATCTATCCCTTCTCCTTGGTGGCATGGTAAAATTCTCCTTCTCTACTACAGAAAGCAAAGAAAATCTTCTTGCTCTGATACCACTTGATGCAGGCGCGCCACCTAGGGCACGCCCGCTCACAGGACCTTTCTCCTTCCTCAGCCCGAAGAACTCAAAGGTTCCTTATTTCCCTATCGAGAAATGTTCCACCCACAACAACTCTCCTAAAAGACCTCCCTTAATGATCGGAAAATCAACGCTGTCCTTTTCCTTTGTTATCGGGGTTCCCACTATCGGGAAATTAACACTTAAAATATCCAAGCACTTTGGATCCTCGATTCCCGATATGTTCCTTTATTGCTTTAGACGCACTTGGCTAAGCCTTCAGTCCATGCGACCACTCTCTATAATACCGCAACTATAACTCCCATCGGGGTTTCGAGTATTCCAATGTCAAAATACCCGTGCCCTCAAGACCCACGATTTCTCGATTCCTGATGCACCTATTTCACACTAGCCCTACTGGCTATAGGCCTTGGTCATATGACCATTAACACATGACCACGATATTATCCCCATTGGGGCTACGGGGTTTCCAATTCTGCAAAACACTTACCCGTGGGATCCCCGATTCCTCGAACACCAATTCTCCATCAGGATGACAACTGGCTTCCACTACAGCGCCTTCCTTCTTGTTGGGATTTCATGGTTCATGAAACCAACGTGCATAAACACTTTGTCACTGGGATCCCTGATATCCCGATGTCTTCGACCACCAATGGATGACTCCTTGTCGGGACTTCCCCGATGACGTCGATTTCTTCCACGCGTCCCACAAACGGACGATCCCGATCTTCCCGAGGTTTCGAGACTTGTGATGTCTCAACTCTCTTGTCCTCAGGAACCCTGATACACCGATTCCCGACTCTCTCTGGATTCCTAACACACGTTCGAACTAATGGATGGTTCGGATCAACCCTCGGGTTTCGCTACTCTACCAAACCATAAACCTTTGCTTACCTGAACCCCGATAACCATATTCCCAATCTGGATGGCCACACGACACATGTCCTCCTTGGGACCCTACGACTATGATCCTTTCGTCGTTTCAGGGTTCTCCTGGTCACGGACTCTTGTCTTCTGAAACTCCGAAATGCCGATGAACTCTCGATCCCCTGCCACCTGCCCCAACAGATGGACGGCTCTGATTTTTTCAGGATTTCTCCTGTGGAAATTCCCGATCTTCTACTCTCGTGAGTCCCGACTTCGTCAGATCTTTGGACACACATCCCAAATGATGGACGGCCCATATCTTCCTGGGTTTTTGGGGTTTCAGATGTCGAAAATCATTCAACCATGGGACTACCGATCCTTTGAATCCCGATGGTAACTCTCGTGCAACTCCTGTTAGATTAGATGACTGACGGGAAATTGATCGACAATCGAATGACTCACAACCCTTAGAGCTTGAACTCCGAACCTGGTCATAACCTCCCTGCTTCTTTGGCAGATCCAATGGCTGACGGGATTTCACAAGCCCTCTCCACAAGATCCCGACTGTTGATTTCCTCCCTTTGCCAATTCCTTGAGAATAATCAAGTATTCCTCCGTGAAATATGTCCACCTGCGGTGCAACTATGCAACGCTTGTTTTAATCACCCCACGACATGAACTTCTAGTGCTTCTCTTCAACAAGCTTAAAATATTTATCTCTCCTAAGCTTCCACAGTTCTGAGTTTTCACAAAGACTCTTGCACGCACTCCTTGCGACAAATCCTCGAACACTTCTAAGTGTTGAGCTCTTTGACTCCGCACACACCTACAACAATAGTCCTTAAATACTTCGCTCAGTTTCACGATTGAGACTCTCCTTAGCCTGCACACTCCTTGCATGGCTCCTATAACCCAATTTCACTTCTAATTGAATGAGAAAAAGAGTTAAACTATCTGAGCCTTCTGTCAACACACTCCTTGCGGACGACTTCAACTACACTCCTTGCAGGAATCCTTGCTCAGATAGAGAAACAATTGAAACTCATTCCACTTCCTCTCAGACTTCAATATCAACAAATGAACTCCTATACACAGTATAACAACAAATGCATAATAGGAAGTAAATGATCATAAGCATAGCATTCAACACACATACACGGAGAATAACACAAAAGCCATGAGTCTGAATCAATTTCTTCTATTAATTCAATGTCTATATCTGTTTTCCCTCTTTTCTTCTAAAACTGTCTAATCTAGTAATAAAATCCTATCTACTTGCATTAATTACTATAAATGCATCCATCTACTTCAGACGAGAGCATATGGCTCGAGGTCTAGTTACATTATACCGAGGCACCTTCATTAATGATCTCATTTATATTTGGCACATCAACTTCAAGGGAAAATTCAAAAAATTGTGTTGGACACCTTTCAGCTGTCTACTCGCATTCGGCGCTGGCTCGCTTGTCTCGGGAGATGCTCCTACATCATTATCATATGGATAAGGAGTAAAAAAAATAATTTATTCTAAATGAATGTAACACCAAGAAAATATTTTTTGGTGATGATATATCTCTTAGTGTTGTAGGATATGTAATATTTCAGGTAGATAATGGCCATTTCAATGATGTATTATGTGTTCCAAGTCTTTCCTATAACCTTCGATCATTATATCAAATCACTCATTCAAGTGAAGGTAAAACCATAGAGTTTTCACCTCACCTAGTTGTAATCAAGGATCTCAAAGATCCTTAGCATGTTCTTGCAACTACAATTGTTGATGATATTACCATGTTGTACAACTTTGACAACTTTGGGTCATCATCTTTTCCATTAATTTTTGTTTCTCATAGCAATGACTTGAGAAAACTTTGTCATGAGCAGTTTGGTCATCTAAACTATCATTCATTGTAGAAACTATGTAATCAATATATGGTGATTGGTCTTCCTCTTGTTTCATGCAAAGATGGTGTTTTTGTCGGTTGTGTTCTTGGAAAACATTATTGGGAAAATTTTGACAACGTGCTTCTCCATGCCTCGGGCCCTTTGCAGCTTGTTCACAGTGACTTGTGTAGTCCACTTTCTTCTCCTTATTTTTTGGGTGCAAGTATTTCTTAACTTTCATTGATGAATTTTCTAGACGTACTTGAGTTTACTTCTTAAAAATTATGAGAGAAGTTTTGAACATAATTCTGGCCTACAAGGCCCTTGTAGAAAATCAATCTAGACATCAAATTCAAATGTGAAGAACAAATAATGGAGGTGAATATGTGAACAATAATTTTACAAGTTATTGCACTATAGAGGCAATCCAAATGCAATAGAATGTTTCATATACACCACATCAAAATGGTGTTTCTGAGAGAAAGAATCGCACATTAAAAGAAATGACTAATTCTATGATCCAATCTAAGGTATTAAGTCTACAGTATTGGGTAGAAGCCATCAACTCTGTAAATTACACTGTAAATCATAGTCCCAGAAATGATCATAAAAATATAAAACTAGAAGAGGTATGGAATAAAGTTAAACCTAATGCAAGTCACTTTTGTGCATTTGGAAGTATAGCATGGGCTCACATTCTTGATGAGAAAAGGAAAGCATTATAGCTTACAAGTGAGAAGTGTATATTTGTTGGTTATTATGAAGATGTCAAAGGTTACAGACTTCTCCAACCACATTTTAATGAAATTATTATTTGAAGAGATTTTAAATTTGGTGAAAATATCTTGTCCTACGAGCCTAATTCGACGATTGTGCCTTCTTTGTCATGCGAGCCATCTTCAGTGTTTGTGCCTTATTTTGTTCCTATTCTAGTTTTTTCTTCAAATGATGATAGTGAGGATGAAAATCCACCTCCCCCTACTCACCTTCCTCCATATCAGTCCATTGAACCTGAACCAGCACCATCACTTCCTAGATGGGTCCATTCAACATGAGAAGTAGTTGTTGATCTTGTCGGTGATCGTTCAGATCAACGCCAGACACGTTCGCAGTTCCAACGAGTCTCTTTTCTTTTGGCTCAAGTTTTAGAGATTCATGATCCATAGACATTTGCAAAAGCTTCAGGTCATCCAAATTGGGATACCACAATGAATAAAGAGTATTTTTATTTAATGACAAATGATACTTGGGATCTTGTACCTCTTTTGAAAGGAAGAAAACTTGTTAGATGTGAATGGGTCTACAGAACTAAGTATGCATCAGATGGAAGTGTTGAAATACACAAGGATCGATTAGTTTCCAAAGGATTTTTCCAGGTTGAAGGACTTGACTGTAATGAAACCTTTTCCCCTGTAGCCAAAATGAATTCCATCTTCCGTGTTCTTTCCCTTATTGCCTCACATAAATGGGAGGTCCATCATATGGATGTTAAATCCTCCTTCTTGCATGGGGATTTGCAAGAAGAAATCTACATGGAACAACCTCTTGGCTATGTCCAAAATGACTCTAGCATTATTTGTCACCTTAAGAAATATCTTTATGGTCTTAAGAAAGCTCCCTGAGATTGGTATGCCAAAATGGTCTTATTTTCTAGATTCCATTATAATCCTAATGTCTATACTAAGAAAGTAGGAAGCCATCTCATAATACTTGTTCTTTGCATTGATGACCTTATCTTTACTACTAGTGACTCAAAAATTTTAAGCCATGTGAAAACAAGCCTTAAGAAGAAATTTGTAATTATAGACTTCAGATGTTTGTACTATTCCCTTGTTCTCCAAGTTTTGCAAACCAATGAAGGGATTTTTCTTTCCCAGTCTAATTATGCTTCTGACCTTCTTCGTCGCTTCCATATGGAAGATTGTAAACCAACCCCTTCTCCCTTCTAGTATGGATTCAATCTTGTTTCCACTTGTACTTGTCTCAAAGTTGATGCCACTTTGTATCGTCAGTTAGTTGGTAGCCTCTTATACTTGACTCATGCCCATCCTGATATTTCCTTTGTTGTTGGTCTTGTTTCCCGGTATATGCAAACATCCCATGAAAGCCATTAGAAAGAAGCAAAAATGATACTTTGGTATGTCTGGGGTACAATTCAGTTCAGGATACATTATAGCTCAAGGAGGACTCCTTTATTGGTTTGTTTCACTGATTCATATTAGGTCGGTGACCTTGATGATACAAAGTCTATTGCAAGTTATGTTTTCATTATTGGTTTAGGACCTATCACTTGGGCCTGTAGGAAACAACATGATATTGTGCGTTCTTCAACAAAAGTAGAGTACTGAGCAATAGTAAATGAAATTCAAGAATCCTTGTGGCTTCAACAAATCCTTTTAAAGTTTGGATTCCAACAACAACATCTGAATTTCCTTTGGTGTGACAATCAGAGTGCCATCAAGCTCGCAAAGGACCCAGTTCATGATCATTCCAACAAACACATCGAGCTACACATGCACTTCATCAGAAAGATCATACATGATCGAGTTATTTAAGTGCTCTTTTTCCCTACAGAAGATCAAGTTGCAGACATTTTCACAAAATCTCTTACATAAGCAATTTTTTCCAAACTTCAATCTATGTTAGGAGTTCAAGGAGTTGTCATTAAAGGAGGATAGGCTCTAATTCCTCCTTCCTTCTTCTATTGTGCCACTTTTGTAAATCCTTCAATCCTATACAAATTTTCTCTTAAGGGGGGATGTTAGGATATTTAGACACTTGGGAGTTAGTTAATATCTACTTTGTCTAATGTTTCGTTAGGTAAAAGTGTGTTTCTTAGTGTGTTTCTTTAGTATGTATTTGTAGTTAGGAAATCCGACGATCACAATATGTTCCCGACATAGACCTGATTGGTCCATGATATTTATTTAAATGGCATGGAGGGTCATTTATTGATGATCAATTGTGAGAAAATCTCTTGTAAAATATGTTTGCAATCTTTTTATTTTGCATTAATAAAATGCTCCAAGTGGCCACATTGGTTCGGGCTGTGGATGTTTCCCCATAGATTTTTACAATGTCAAAAAATAGGTGTGTTGATCTTTGATCTGGTTGTGTGAGTGGTTACTGAAAGTTTTCATCCTATGTTGGAATACCTGTGTAGTTGAAAAATGATGGTGATGATAAGAATGATGATGAAGATGAGGAGGAGGATGATGATAAGGATGGGGAGGAGGATGGAGATGATGATGATGAAGAGGAGAAGGATTAGGATGATGATGATGAAGATGATTATGAGAAGGATGATGAGGATGATTATCATAAGGATGATGATGATGAGGAGGAGGAGGAGGAGGATGACAATGATCAAGGAAATTGGAGGGGGGCGGGGCTAACTTTCACCATTGGTCTAAATTTTCAAAAATAGAATCACCAATTTCCAATTTTTCTAAAATCAATTTACCCAAATTCTATAGGATAAAATCACTTTTCTTTAAAAATCACCAAAATTTACTAAAAACTATATAAATCTTTAAAATTTTGAAAACATTTACAAATTATTTCCAAACAGTTTATAGTTGGCATTTTAAGAATTAGTAAGAGTCACCAAAATTTCTACACTTTAAGATAAGTATGGATTCTTTAAATTTTCCCTAATGATGAATATAAGGAGGAGKAGGAGTGTAAGACACTGTAAACTCACTTTTGGGARTATGTCACTATAGTTCACTATGTCACATACAAAACATTCATTTTTTCTTCTTAACTCATTATTCCTCAGATACCATTAACATTTATGACCACTAGGGCTCTCATACCCATCTGTAATATTATGACCTACATATGAAACACTTATGCGGTCCTAAAAACTTATAATTCCATGCATAACTTATGTTGAACGCATAATAACATTCAAAAATACAAACATGCACAATCATAGCATTAGTAAGCACACAAAATACAAATTGTTTGTCATAAGAAACACATAACAACACACTTGTCTTTCTGTAAAGATATTAATTGGATGTAGACCTCAAACGTTCCATCCAACCATATATATTGTTGTTCTGGAACTCTCAATAGTAGGTCACCCCCAATCTTGTTCTATGACTCCATCAAGGCGAAGGCTACCTAAGCTAAATAAGGTCTCAAAATCAACACAACAAAATGTTAGGCCATGGTACTAACTCTAGGAACAATTCCARCCTATAGCTTCCYATACCCCATCACCCTACACCACCCAAGGAAATATAACCCCTTCTCTACAWCATGGTTCCTTGGGCTATCCCACTTCCCTTCCAGGGCTCCAACACATGCCATCBARGAAGTCTCAAAACATTGTGKCTCTAGGAACTCTAGTTACACTTAGGAGTCTCCAGGCACCATCTARGCCTCACACCCAGGGGGGACKTRWTCCCAACAATTCTCCCTCCAAGACTCCATCCTTCCCTAAGKAAACTSAAGGAKAWTTRTACACCCAAATMCACCTAGGATTCACASAGTRCATAAGGTAACAAGKYTAGAGTGGTTGCTAAGCKCACATTGYACAAGAAAATGTAAGAATGGCCAAGAATGATAGAATGAATTATTTTCCAATAAAAACCAAGTTTAAATATGCATGCCAACCTTTTTACAAGTGGAAACCTAAGGAACTCTTTCCTTGCCACTTGGAATTTGTCTTATCCACTTGAGAACATAGGATAAAAGAATAACTTATGACTTAGGAATATAATATAATATTCCTTAGCTCAATCCCCCTTGATTTATCCTTTTTCCCTTAAGTCCTAGCCCCCTTTTCCCTTTCATGGAGCCTTATCTCCCCATACTCTCTTGTTTGACTCAGTATGTAGCCGGGATGTATTTTATTAATATCATGATTGTGATTTACAATTTACAATGCCAGGCTCACCGATATTTCAACATATATGATCTCCAGCCTAACATCACATAGGCAGTTTGGCCCAAAATATATACACAAAGGTCATGATGTATTTTATTAATATCATGAGCACGATTTACAATTTACAATGCCAGGTTCACCGATATTTCAACATATAGGATCTTCGGCCTAACATCACATAGGCACTTTGGCCCAAAATATATACACAAAGGTCGTGATGTATTTTATTAATATCATGAGTGTGATTTACAACTTACAATGTAGGGCTCACCAACCTTTCAACATATAGGCTCTTTGTCCTAACATCACATAGGAACTCTTACCGAAAACATATATACAAAGGAACTCCAACCCAAAACCGTAGTGGCTCACCAACCTATAAAAACATATGTACATATTACGAGGAGGACTAGGATTGTTTTGCTTTAGCATTTTATTAATCTAATTTTAAGGTTATGGATTTGCACATACCCTACCCTCATTTAGGTTTGAATTTGTGACCTCTTATGAAGAAACACATGTTCTTAACCATCAGACCCACTAGAGTTGTGATCTTTAAAAGGAAAATTTATTTATATTTAGGAAGCTCTTTTAAGAAAAATGTTTGATTTATGTATAGATATAATTTTTTTATGATTTTTTTTCAAATTCTAATAAATTTAAATAAAAATTTGTAATTCATTGTTCTTAAAAAAAAATTAAGTTACCTAAAACTCACCATTTATTTTTAAAAAGCCAACTTGTATATCTACCTTAGTTGGATGGTTATGATCACATCTTCTGAAGTGAAAGTTCTCATGGAAAATGTTGGGAAATAAGGAGAATTGTGCATGGAGGTTGAAAGTACTTAGGATTGTTTATCCCTTATTACTAACTACACTCTTTTTTTTGTGTTTTTTCGAAACTTCTGCATGTTAAATAAAATGTTAACCACTAGTCATCATTTTGGGTGCACTGAAAGCTATAAATTTTAATTAATGGAGTTTTACTCTTCATTATAATTTAGAAATACACTTAGGATTGTTTATCCCTTATTACTAACTACACTCTTTTTTTGTGTGTTTTTTCGAAACTTCTGCATGTCAAATAAAATGTTAACCTCTCGTGAGCGTTTTGGGTGCAATGGATTTTTACTGTTCATTATAATTTAGAAATATACTTAGGATTGTTTATCCGTTATTACTAACTACACTCTTTTTTTGTGTGTTTCTTCGAAACTTCTCCATGTCAAATAAAATGTTAACCTATGGTCAACATTTTGGGTGCACTGAAAGCTATAAATTTTAATTAATGGATTTTTAATGTTCATTATAATTTAGAAATATACTTAGGATTGTTTATCCCTTATTACTAACTACACTCTTTTTTTTGTGTTTTTTTGAAACTTCTGCATGTCAAATAAAAAGTTAACCTCTAGTGAGCATTTTGGGTGCACTGAAAGCTATAAATTTTAATTAATGGATTTTTCATGTTCATTATAATTTAGAAATATACTTAGTATTGTTTATCCCTTATTACTAACTAGACTCTTTTTTTGTGTGTTTTTTCGAAACGTCTGCATGTGAAATAAAATGTTAACCTCTGGTCAACATTTTGGGTGCACTGAAAGCTATAAATTTTAATTAATGGATTTTTATTGTTCATTATAATTTAGAAATATACTTAATATTTTTTATCCCTTATTACTAACTACACTCTTTTTTTTGTGTTTTTTGGAAACTTCTGCATGTTAAATAAAATGTTAACCTCTAGTCAACATTTTGGGTGCACTGAAAGCTATAAATTTTAATTAATGGTTTTTTACTGTTCATTATAACTTAGAAATATACTTAGGATTGTTTATCCCTTATTACTAACTACACTCTTTTTTTGTGTGTTTTTTGGAAACTTGTGCATGTCAAATCAAATGTTAACCTCTGGTCAACATTTTGGGTGCATTGAAAGCTATAAATTTTAATTAATGGATTTTTACTGTTCATTATAATTTAGAAATATACTTAGGATTGTTTATCCCTTATTACTAACTACACTCTATTTTTTTTGTGTTTTTTCGAAACTTATGTCAAATAAAATGTTCATTATAATTTAGAAATATACTTAGGATTGTTTATCCCTTATTACTAACTACGCTCCTTTTTGTGTGTTTTTTCGAAACTTCTACATGTCAAATAAAATGTTAACCTCTGGTCATCATTTTGGGTGCACTGAAAGCTATAAATTTTAATTAATGGAATTTTACTGTTCATTATAATTTAGAAATATACTTAGGATTGTTTATCCCTTATTATTAACTACACTCTTGTTTTGCGTGTTTTTCCGAAACTTCTGCATGTCAAATAAAATGTTAACCTCTGGTCAGCATTTTGGGTGCACTGAAAGCTATAAATTTTAATTAATGGATTTTTACTGTTCATTATAATTTATAAATATACTTAGGATTGTTTATCCCTTATAACTAACTATACTCTTTTTTTTTGTGTTTTTTCGGAACTTATGTCAAATAAAATGTTCATTATAATTTAGAAATATACTTAGGATTGTTTATTCCTTATTGCTAACTACACTCTTTTTTTGTGTGTTTTTTCGAAGCTTTTGCTTGTCAAATAAAATGTTAACCTCTGGTCATCATTTTGGGTGCACTGAAAGCTATAAATTTTAATTAATGGATTTTTACGGTTCATTATAATTTAGAAATATACTTAGGTTTGTTTATCCCTTATTACTATCTACACTCTTTTTTTGTGTGTTTTTTCTAAACTTTTTCATGTCAAATAAAATGTTAACCTCTGGTCAGCATTTTGGGTGCACTGAAAGCTATAAATTTTAATTAATGGATTTTTACTGTTCATTATAATTTAGAAATATACTTAGGATTTTGTATCCCTTATTACTAACTACACTTTTTTTGTGTGTGTTTTTTTCTAAACTTCTGCATGTCAAATAAAATGTTAACCTCTCTGGTCGGCATTTTGGGTGCACTGAAAGCTATAAATTTTAATTAATGGACTTTTATTGTTCATTATAATTTAGAAATATACTTAGGATTTTTTATCCCTTATTACTAACTACACTATTTTTTTGTGTGTTTTTTCGAAACTTCTGCATGTCAAATAAAATGTTAACCTTTGGTCAACATTTTGGGTGCACTGAAAACTATAAATTTTAATTAATGGATTTTTATTGTTCATTATAATTTACAAATAATTATTGCCTTTTTTTTTAATGCTGGAAAAGTAATTACCATCCTCGGTTTAGGTCGCACATGCTATTATGGTCATCTATATAATAATATTATTATTTGGAAGTTGGCATTATTATTGTCCTTTCCCCTCGGCATTTTTAAGTAAATGGTTGGATCTGCAGATTTGAGAGACTAAATTTGTATAATCAAAATGCCTTAAGGGTTTTTCACCACACTGAATCCATTTATACACTCAGAAATGCAATTTAAACAATAAAAAATAGCGATTTTATCCAAATTTAATCCAGATTTATATGGCTCAATTCCAGCCTAAAAAACCCAAAAATTAACATGAGGTCTAGCAATGTTCGAAGTCTATTCAGTTAAATCTTTCAGTTGACACATTTTTTGCATTACCAACAACTTCCAAGAGTGAAGAGTGATGAACATAGAGATGTAAGAAATGTTTTAGGCTTCTCAAAAAATAAGACATTTTCATAAGACGACATATATAGAGGATTTTAACTTATTTAAAAAAAAATCTAAATTAATTTTTATTTACAAATTGTTAATGTAATTGTAGGTAGTGATTTTGAAATTTTTTGTTTGGAGAAAAACTAGATTAATATGTTTGTGTATTATAATTTTTTTATATATTATAATTGTTTTTGTGTGTATTATATTTTTTTTTTATATATTATTAAATGTTTTTTGTGTATTCTAAATTTTTTATATACTTTATTTTCTGGTGATTTTTTTTATGGATATTTGTAAGAAATTATTAGATTGGTAAATTTGAGTGATTATTCTTTTGTGATGTATATTCTCCCTGCCCACCATTCTTCCTCAACTCACCTCACCTTCCCACCCTCCATTTTCCCTCAACTCACCTCATCTTCCTTTTTTTCCTCCATTTTCCTTCCATTCCTCTCCTATTCTCGGCCCCACGTCTCCTTATCATTTATCCATCAGCACAATTTTCACCAAGAACGAACCAAAGGTCGAGGCTCAAAATTTTTATATCCACGTGAGAGGAAGAAGAAGATAGGCTACAGACCAGTATAACTTGGCTAAAAAGAAGGAAGAAAGTTAGTGACCGCATGAATGGCTTACAAAACCTTCTTCTTGGTTACTCCAAGCTGAAGAATTGAAACAAACCTTAACTAGAAAGGATCAAAAACTAGTATTAAGAATCAATCATCCATCAGTAATATTAAGGGTGCATAGTAATCAAATCCAAAATCCTAATCCGGTCATTGGTCCATCAATCAACAACAATTTAATGGTGCTTGAAATAACTGTTAATCAATGCATTACAGTGTAATTTAATTCGAGGGAGATGTATAAAGCCTTCTGACTATTCATTACATTACCATTTTAATATGTGCGAGAAGTCTAACCACTTAACTAGTCATACACCAACAATTATCTTCAAGCGCATGCAGACCAATGACTAAACACCATTCCTTACATAAAAATGTCCTTGCAAGTATGCAAGACTCACATGGGGGATTTTGCTCTTTGAATATAGGGAGACCTTTGACCATGGAGTTCTTTTGTAAAAGACTTAGACTTTGAAAGGGTAGATTTCCAAATCTTGTATGCTAGACCATAGTTTCATTGGGGGTGGATGCACTTTGTGCATATGTTTGGATCAGATTTGCAGTTCTAAGGTCCAGGGGAAACATCCTATTCTGAGTCATGTGGATTTCAGAAATCAATTTTCTGTTGGGGGTTTTATCATATATCTTGCATGATGCTCCCTCAAAAAGTACCTTATAGCCATGTTCAATGAGTTGTCCTACACTTAATAGATTATGTTTCAGATCTGGAACATGGTAGACATTGTTTATGTTTTTCTTTACATTTTGTTTAGTAAGAATAGGTATAGTTCCTTTTCCTTGAACTTTGACTAAGGAATCATTTCCAAGTCTAATAGAAGAGGAAATTGAAGAATCATTGTATGAAAGTAAATCTTTATTACCCGTCATGTGATTGTTGCATCCACTATCCAGTAACCAGAGATCTTTATGTTGTTTTTCAGTCTTGTGACATGAGACAAACATACCTTCTGAGGTTTCTCCTGTATGGTTTGAGACATGTGCTCTTCCTGAGAGATGATCTGCTTGCTTCTTCCAGCATTCAGATTCATAGTGTCCAAACTTTTTGCAGTAATAGCATTGTATGTTTGATTTGTCATTTGATCTTCTCCCTCTGCCTCTCCCTCTGCCTCTTCCTCTGCTGAAATAGAATTGAGTTTTGAAGGCATAGGCAATTGACTAATCTGTGAGATGCATTCTGGTCTCGTGTGTCAACATGGAACCAATTAGTTCATCTATTGAAAAAAGTGACAGATCCTTGGATTCAAGGATTGTTGTAATGACCATTTTGAATTTCTTTGGTAAACTTATGAGGACTTTCTCAACAATGCGTTGATCAGGGATGGCTTCACCAGTTAATCTAATCTGGTTCATGATTCCCATGACTTTGGTCATAAATTGATCAACATTTTCGGAAACTATCATTCTTAAAGTCTCGAATTTCATCCTCAAGGTATGCAATTTGACTGTTTTGACCCTGTCATTTCCTTGGTAGGCTGATTTAAGAATGTCCCAAGCCTGTTTTGATGTAACAACACCTGTGATTTTTGAGAAAATCAAGTTATCCTCTGAAATCTGAATAGATAATTTGGCTTTATTCTCTCTGTTCCTCTTTGTTTCCTAAGCAGTTCTCTGTTGGTTGGTCATGGAAGCAAGGTCTGTTGGATCTGGTTCCACATATCCAAGATTCACTGGATCCCAACACTCTTTTGCTTGCAAGAAGGATCTCATTCGAAGAGACCAAAACTCATAATTCTTTCCAAGAAGAATCGGTCCTTGAGTTGGTCCGAAATTGCTAGACGTGGCCATCTTTAAAAAAATTTAAAACAACAGAAAAGTAATTGATAGAAAATTTCATGTTTACCTGTTTCCTGCACGAAAATTGGGTCTTCAAATTTCATGAAGTGACTTCAGACCGAAATATGCAGTGTAGACTACTTCTTTGACTTCAATTTGGCTGAATCTGACTATCCGAGTGAAAGATCTATTGATTCAGGGCTTTAAGCTCTATTATTCTGCAACTGTAGAAACTATAATGGCAGAATCGGTCCAAATGCGAATGCAGCCCCACGCGAATAAGAACTGAGCACGAGCTCCTTCCTCTCGTGACCACTGGATTAGATCACAAAGAGCACATCGTGTTTCGTGACCTTGAGAGTATAGGTGTGTGAGCCACTCCTGACTCTCCAACTCCTGAACTTCGAAAGGGGCTTAATGAGCCCTCAACTCCTCTCATATCCTTCCTCCACATGACCATGGCACTATGACCATGGTCCACTTTTTTGGATTTCACGGTTAGCGAAGTTGCAATGCAAATCCAACCTTTCCTCCTTGGAATCCCGAAATCCGATAGTCAGATATATCCTCTGTTGCAGATCGACGGTCAAGATCCTCCTATGATGTGACTATTCAGATCCTTTCAGGATTTCAGAAATCGGTATTTTGTGACCCTTGAACTCTCATCACAATCTTCTCCAAACCCCAAACTCTGAAATGACAAAATTTTGGAGCCTCCCAAATAAACGTTTCATGCTCCACTAGATCTGATGGTCCAGATTTCATCGAGATTTTGTGTTTCATGAAGTTGAACGACTTGCACCTATGTTCTCTGAATCCTTGAAATGTCGATGACACTAGATTGATGGTCTAGGCCTCTCTTTGATCGATGGTCTAGGCCTCTCTTTGATCAATGGCTGCAATCAATTCGGGGTTTCATGCTTCGCGACCTCGGAGGATGGCACACCTCTATCCTTTTGATTCTCGATCGCATCAGATCGACGACTCATAATATTTCTCGATCCAACTACTCAGATTGAGTCGTGATTTCGTGATTCATGAATTCTCACCAGTATATTCTCTGAACTTTACTCTCTGCGAGTCAGCGAAATGTCAAGATCTCGACACGTGTCCTCCTTGATGGACGTTCCCAATGATTTTGGGATTTCACGACTTCTCAAGTTGGCTTTTCTCCTGTGCACTCTAGAGGACTAAGCCTCATGCTCTTTCTCCCAGATCCGACGGCTATTGGTCCTCTACACTAAATCTGACGGTTGAAAATCTTTTGTCTTTTTTGTGTGCTCCTCTTCCTTTCTGAACTCGATCGATGTCTCAGATCTGTTCGCAGGGACGAACTTACGACTATTATGTTTGTCCTTTGCTGCTTAGGCTTGTCCTTTGGCGCTCTTTGTAGAATTCTCTCCGTAAGATGGAATTTCATGAACTCTTTAAAGAACTTACAAAGTTTTTCTCTTCCACATCTCTATTTCCTCAAGATTTTACGAATTTCACGATTCTTTACCTTTTGTAGCTCTGTTTCCTCAAAATTTTGAGTGTATTGCGCTCTTCTTCCTCGTGTTTTCTTTCTGTAACGATCTTTTGAGAAGATGGCGGATTGTGCGTTGTTCTCCAAGCTCTGTGAAGAATATTACGTCCTAAGCTCTCGTTGACAGTTTAAATTCTTCCCTACTTAGGATCGGGCTGCTCTCCAGATTGTGTGAAGAGGCTTACGTCTGTAGCTCTGATACCATGATAAAATGAGAAGCAGAGAATACAAAGAAACAATAGAGAATAAATTATATTCAGTATATTGAGTATATGATAAAAGAGTACATTAAGAAAAGGGAAAAGAGCTAAGCTAAATAGGCTTAAGAAAATCAAGAAACAAAAGTACAGCTGGTCAGGACAACTGGAAGTGTAGAATCGGACTGTTGAGGTTACATTATATTTAACACTCCACAACCATGCAGAGAGTAAGTCACGAATTTTCTAGGCACGAGGTGAGCACGGGGCTGGGTGCATGCCTCCCAAAAGATGAGGTACCAAGGGAGGATTTCTATGCATAGCTAGGAAAATGTAGGGCACATGAAATAGATTTTTTGAGTGAGATGAGACCCAAAATACAAAAAAATCACGATTTGATTCGCTGAAGAAAGATTTTGAATGATGGAAATATCATAATTTAATGTTGAACAAAAGGGCAATGTATACACATATATAAATGGATCTAGCAATGCAAGAGGGAGATTCTTTTCATTTTGCTGAGTAGAAGTAAGAGCCAAGGCTAAGCGAAATTCATAAGATCACAGAGTAGCAAAGGATTACACACAAGGGACTAGTTGTAAGGATTTCAGGGATGTTCCTTCCTCCAATGCAAGGAAATATTCATAAAAAAAAATAGAGGAAACACAAAAATGTAGAGGCAGTGTTGGGCGATTTTGCTTAGAATGCTAGGTTAAGTTCCATCAAGAAGCAACGAATACAAGGAAACTCAAAGAAACAAGAAAAAAAAACAATGAATGGTTTATTGGAAGGAGGACTAACATATTTTTCAAATCTCGAGGAGAATTTAAAGTGGCAACAAGTCCAAAGACTCCTTAATTACACACAAATCCTTCAAATTTTGCAATCCAACAGAAATAAATGACACCTTCGGCATTGATTCGTGGAGACTAAATATATATAATTTTGACCGATTAAAATACAACTCAAGAGAACATGACATGATGCAATACACATCATCCCTGGTTACTCATCCAGCTTCTGGAACACATTCGATGATGATGTCGAACATCTATCAACACCAAACTCATTGCATCTTACCGAATAAATTTTGAAAATCAGCACACTAATGATATAGTTATGTTTTGCATAAAAGATTACATTTCATTCATATCACTAAATTAAGTTGCTAGAATGTATAACTTTCATATGAAATTAACTATCTTCTCTTCATGCAATTTAACTATCTTCCCTTCTCTTCCATTTATTTTATAGAGTTCTACTTAGTGACAACTTCCATTTGCATAATAAATTTGTTTTATTAAAATTAATTTGGAAAATTCTCCCCTACACACTTCTCAGACGATCCCTTAGTTGCACCGTAATTTCATTTAATTAATTAAATTAATTTTCCAATTTCCCTCACCCACCTAAAAGCATTCCTAAAAA